>WEIS01068526.1:0-10774 GCA_013389965.1 Todus mexicanus
TGTTCTTCTTCATTTACACAGGCAAATGCACACACATACACACCCAACCCCACTTCTCTGGGAGTATTGATTTAACCCTGCATATTTGTAGAGGAAACAAGCCAACACTGGGCCAGTGCACAGTATTCATAAAGTGGTCCAAAGCAGCTCTACATTCATCCCTTTGACACTGCAGATAGCAACTATGAACTGTCAGCTGATCATCTTAATCTGTCTTTTGCAATGCATTGTGCAGTTTTAATACAAGAGACTCACTGGGTAGCTACTACTGATTAAAACTCAAAATGCTATCTGTGAAAACAACTCCAAATCTCATTATCAGGTAGTGATAAGTGAAGCACTGTTTTGAATCAGCATCTGATGATGTTTTCTTCATCTCTTTTCTGACTGCAGAGCTCTTCTGTGTCTCCCTCAGCTAGTTTCAGAACAGCAGAAAAGCACAGAAATTCAACAGATTATTCTTCAGATAGTAAAAAACAGAAAACAGAAGAGAAGGAAATAGCAACTCGTTACGTGAGTAAATTGTCTACATTGTGCAGTGTTGAACTTAAGTGTTCCTCTGTAATTTCAGCCAATTCCTGCTCCATAACTAATTTTAAAATTGGGAGTCAGACTTTTAGCAAGTTCTTACTACTTGCTTCTAACATCGATGCTGGGTAGAAAGTTTTGGTGTGTAGGATTGGTAGTGTTTTTAACCATATAAATACAGAGCACCTGGAAAGTATGTGAGAAGAGGACTGAGCACTAGTTAGGTTGGGGCTTGGTAGATCTGGATTCTAGCTCAGCTCAGCTTCTCAGTGCAGTGCAATTTTGGATTTTATCCTGTGTCCTTGTTCATTGATATGAAAACTGGGGAGAATGCTAAGCCCTATAAGTGACCTAAATATTGTAATTAAAGTACATGCTGTGCTGCATAGTAGTGAGCAGCCTCACACACCATTGTTTCATGTTTTCTTAGTACTTAAGAGATGTTGAGATATTAAATGAATGTTTTTAACACATTGCGATTTGTCATTGCAGGACAGTGATGGTGAAAAGAGTGATGACAACTTGGTAGTTGATGTTTCCAATGAGGTAAACCTAATGGTAGTTTTTCTACCTTACAGTGGTGATGGTGGGATTCTCTTCAGTGGTTTTCTTTGCTTACTGGATGTATGAATAAGATTACAGCCTTTGCTTTCATAAAGGAGTTAGAAATTTATGAAGGAATCCAGTCAGGTCGTCTTTAGAATGTAAATCAGATCTGTAAGTCTTACTTCTACAAAGGACCTATTTGTTTCTTGTGTGAACAAAAAGTATGCTAGAGATATGTGAAGCCAGACCAGCATAGCAGATAGGATGCAGCTTGTAACGGTATCTGTGTTTTCTTTCACTCTGGCCTTAACTTACTTCATTTGCGAACTTCATGAGGTCTGCCAAGTGCCTCAAAACGTTTTCAGTCTGTCACGTGACAAACAAAATTTACTTGTCTGTTTCAATATCCATAGATTTTTAACAATGTTTTTCATTGTTAATGTCATTAGATTTTAAGACTTGCTTAAAAAAGAGTGATCTTTCATCATTTATCTTGAGTTTACAATTTTATCAGCCAAACCAATTAAGAACTGAAAAAAGATGTCAGTTTTTATGATACATCTTCATTCCAAAGTGAAAATTGCTCAAGTCAACCACTAGTGGCTAGTATGAGGTTTTTATACTAACCAATGTTACTGATGTTTAGGATCCTTCCTCTCCCCGGGGGAGTCCAGCACACTCACCACGGGAGAATGGCCTGGACAAGACTCGACTGCTGAAGAAAGATGCACCAATTAGTCCAGCGTCTATTGCATCCTCCAGCAGTACTCCTTCCTCTAAATCCAAAGAACTTAGCCTTGTAAGTGCTTCAAAATGCTCCTGACTCGTGATCATAGGCTCAAACACATATTTATATTTCTGTCTGAACACAATTTGGATTTCCACAGCATCGGTAAAGCACTAGGAAGCATCAATTTACAATTTCTTTAGATTATCTCTTCAAGGGAATTTAATAAAGTAATGAGGAAGTCTACAGCCTTTTCTTGGGATAGGAAGAGGTTATTTTCACTGGTGGTATGGGTAGATGATAGATGTACTATGCTGAGAGATGTTTTTCTCCTACCCCATATGAAAGACTGTCATTCTGAGAATAAATAAAAGTACACAGGGGTTCCTTGAGCTGTTTTCCTGTGCTGTAGTTTATAGCAAATTCAGTTCTCTACTTGGATGTGATTTGGTTGTTAGTTTTGTTTGAATTACCAGGCCATATACAACAACAATAATTTTTACTTTCTATCTAAAAAGTGATCTGTCATTTACAAGAACCTTCCTTGACTTGTATCACAAATCACAATGCAAAAAAAAAGAGCTGCCTGCAAATCAGGGGTGTTTTTTCCTTTCCTGTTTGTGACCACAGTTAATCACCTTCCTGAGCTGCGCAGTCACTCCCCTCTCAGTTCTTCACAGATCAGGGTATGTGATTATTTAAAGAAATAAAAGTTAAAAGAAAGCTTTAAGTGAACATAGTGCTCAGGAAAGGTGATGGAATGAGAAGTTCAGGCCCAAGAGTCAAGCCTGAGTTGGTTTATCTAATGAACAAGCTTGTTACAAGAGGGGCACTGCACAGCTCCTGACTTTATGCCCATCATTATCTCTGTCCTGTGTTTCCAGCACCATGTTTGGGTATGAGTTGGTGGTGGTTGTGAGATTTTTTATTAGTCTTGTTGTTCACCCAAAAGTGGCTTCTCGCAGAAACTTGTAATCATAGTGGGAGTACATCTACCATGAGCAGAGTGAGGCCACCAACAGATTTCATGTGTGAATTCACAGAACAGCAATAATTTTCAGTCATTGACCTCATTCTGAATCATACAGATGCCCTGAACAAGTAAAACCGGGAAGACTGTAGTTAATTCCCAAAGCTGTTTCATCTTTTTCAGTGTCTCTGCAGCTTCTCTTCATTGCCAGAGACTATTGAAACACAAATGCAAAAGCTGATTATCACTAATCACGCATACTCTCGTTGTCCTTGGCTCTCTTTCCAACCACTAGCTAAAAAAGTAAAATGACTAACAAACTGTCTTCCTTCTTTCTTTTTGGTGATTAGAATGAGAAGTCTACCACTCCAGTGTCTAAATCAAATACCCCAACTCCACGGACTGACGCCCCAACACCAGGCAGCAACTCCACTCCTGGACTGAGGCCAGTGCCTGGCAAACCCCCAGGTGTGGACCCGCTAGGTTAGTGTCTGTATATTTCAATGGTGTGAAATGATGGCCGTATGTCCCTAACCAGGCTTCTTTTAAATCTACAGTGATGAAGCAGTATATTACTGGATAACTGGATGCTGAGCTGGTTCCTCAGCACTTTAATACAGCATGTGTACATATATATTTATATATATATATATTACCGTTTGCCCAACTCATCTGTTATCTGATGGGTCTGTGCTAACTGTATAACTTCTTTTTTTCCCTTCAAAAGCTTCAGGTTTAAGGACACCTATGGCAGTGCCGTGTCCTTATCCTACTCCATTTGGGATCGTGCCACACACTGGTATGAATGGGGAGCTGACCAGCCCTGGAGCTGCCTATGCCGGTCTACACAATATTTCGCCTCAAATGAGTGCAGCAGCTGCGGCGGCAGCAGCAGCAGCAGCTTATGGGAGATCTCCGGTGGTAAGTGCATTCAGTATTGAGAGCAGTTTATATTAAATGTAAGACCTGCAGGATTAAATCTGGTTTGGTCTGTTTGTAATTTGGGATATATGCTATGGAGAACATGAATTAAACAGTCTTCCTTTGCCTAACTCCATCTTTAATACACATTTTTGTTTTTCTTGGGGGAAACTATAGGTTGGTTTTGATCCACATCATCACATGCGAGTCCCAGGCATCCCTCCCAATCTCACAGGCATCCCAGGAGGAAAACCGTGAGTATCAAACATTTAACTTTTAAAGTCAATCATCTGTTCAAGTTGTGTTCTCTTCCCAATTGGATTTCCCCATAGCTACTGAAAACTATTGTGTGAATAAAAATAAATATAGCTATTTGGCAAGGGCAGGAGAAACCCTGTTTAATCTAAAGGTTGCATTTGTAAATTTGTTTCGAAGACTAATAGCAACCAACAAGGACTGGGTGATGCAGAGTAAAGGAGACAGAAATAATGGAAAAAGGACCTGAACTTTGAGGTGTTACATGCTGAATCTGACTGGTTGGTCTTATATGGAAATGCAAACTGGAGAAGGATCTTGGCTTTCCTTCTCTACTGTACTCTGCTTCTCAGTTTAAAAAAAAAAAGTCTTTGCTCACAAAAGCTTTGAAATTACTTACAAACTTACCAGCTGCTATAAACAGCACTGTGCAGAGAAAGGAACACTGAAATGTTTTGTCTGATTGAAAATACTGGAAAGAATTATTGTATTATAATGTTCAAATGCATCCTTGATGGAGCTGACCATAAAAGGTGACTTGCTCTACAAGGCTTTGCTTGTTTTGAGCCTCAGAAAAAGAATTACACAGATATGAAGAACTCTCTCCTAACATCCCTCTTGGGTTAGAAAGAGAAAAAAAAAAAACAAACAGTGATGCAAACCATAGTGATCCAGATTTTATGCAAGAGTCCTCCAGTTCCACTTCTTGCCTGATGCTTGTGGGAGACTATGACCAGCAATCTGTCCTCGTGCCTGTAGCTCTTGTTGCACATATTCATTACATAAATGGTAAACCATGTCCAGCTCTGTCACGTGTCACACACTAGTTACCACCTCAAGTTGACTTCCTTGCTAGTTGTGCTGCCCTGTTAGGTGGCTGCATAAGGCAAGTGTGGAAATTGGTGTGCAACAGCTTCCAGACCAGCTGCTTGCATTAACAGTTCTGTGGAGTACAGATCTTCAACCCACACATGCAGTGGACGCTTAGAAATACCTTGATGTAATGTTCAAATGTTCTCTGGGTTCAAGTTTGTCCTTTGTGGATTTGGTTGCCCAGAGGGAAAGCTGGCTGACTCTGCCAGGCTTTGTTTGCTGTGGTCTGAGAAACAGCACTACTATGGAAGCAGACACCTCCCTGCTCACATCTCTCTCATGTTAGAGGTGGGAGTAATAAAACACGAGGCAAAGTGAAATAAAACCAGTTCAACTCTGGACCAACTCCAAGGTTTTTGAATGTTGTTGACATATTGATGAGTGTTTTAAACATTTAAATGTAACTGTCGTTTGTCTGTCGTCATCCTGAAGCCTGTGGAATCTGTGGTTGGTTTAGCATGATTGCATTGCTTTTTCTTCATCTTAAGTGCAGTACTTTTCACAGCTATCATTCAGGATTATTGCTTTCTCATTTACTCTTCCTTTTCCTTTAAAGTAAAAGTTATGTAAATCCTCTGCACTGTTGAGTGTTTGTTGAAATAGAGTGGGCAGCATGTGGCTCATTGGGGATCTGGCCCCTAATCTGTGATATAAAAAAATGCTGAGGATTGTACAATATATAAATAGAAAAGGTAGCTAATGTGTAAAGAAAAAAAAAGTACTCACCTGGTGTTTATAGTGTCAGGTATTTTTAACATATTTAGAGTGCTTCAAATAAGCAACATGTGGTGTTAGTTCTCAGAGTGAAAAAAATAAATCCACTCAACCAGCACAAAACCAAACCAGGCAACGAAGCAACAGTTTAACCACATGTGCTGGCATGGAGTAATGAATAGAGTGAGAATAATGTAGTCACAGATCACTCCACGTCTAAGCTTTATTTCTGGAATTATTAAATATGTTCCCTGTGTACTTTAGAAGCATGCTAAAAATAACTTTGGCTGATAAATGTATCATACACTCAGTGCTAAACATGGTTCTGCAGAGAGTGAATGCATATAGAAATCAGAAAAGATAAGAATGAGTTTCCACTTGTTTTGTTAGAGATTTCAGGTGACAATCAGCTGCTTTTTTTCAGTATCTTACTGCAGGAAACAGGAATTAGGGAGATAATGAGGAAGACATTTCAGATTTCTGTGGTGATAATTGAGCCCTAATTCTACTTTCCAGGCAGTTTGCTGCTTCTGACAACCACAGAAATCAGTCTTATCCTTTCCTGAAGGTGTTTAATGTCAAAAAATGGAAAACGATGATACGATCTGTCACTCAGATCTGCCAGAACAAGGAACAGTGTGCAGGATGAGAAGAGTGTGTAAAGCTCTAGGAATAGGGTAGGAAGGTGCAGTTGCGTTTTGTCCCACCAAAAATTACTGTTCTAGTGTTAATGCACTATGAATCTTAAATAACAAATTCAGGAGTTGAATTCTGAAAATTACCTTCTCCAGTGATTTTGAAGTGACTATTAAGAAAGTGATCTTCCTAAGTCTTCTCATAATTTTTTTTTTTTTTTNTTTTTGTTTTTTTATTTTTTTTTTTTTTTTTTTTTTTTTTGGCGAGCTCTTCTCATACCACCATTGTGACAATGGATTTTTTGTCAGTGCTATGATGATTTTTTTAGATCTAAGGAAATTAAAGCCTTCCTTTAAACATATCTTGATATGTGTAGGTGATCCCTCTTCTAAAGTTTGTGCTCTTGTAATAGATGTGATGTGTCAGGTAGCATCTCAGAACAAGACAATTTTGCAACCCAGCTGTTCTCCCTGAAAAATATTTTGAGATTAAACTGTTGATAGGTTATTCACAGGTGGCATAACTGGCAGTCACGCAACACATTCTTTCTCAGTGAGAGTCCTGATTCTGGCAAGAGAAATTGGGATTTGTAGTTTTTGTGTCAGGTCCACGCAGAAGGAGAAAAAAATAGAGGCAGAGGGGGGAGGACAGCAAGCCCAGAAGAAGGAAAAAAATTCCAGTGCATTTTTGCTGATCTGTCATGTCAGATGTCAGCAACTATGTCTTGAGGACTTCTTGACAGTGGAGGTTTCCCTGCACCCTTAGGTGTAGTGCTGGGCAGTTTTGCTTGAGCGGTGTGGGACTCACAATGCGTTTGGGGCAACTTGAAAGCAGTCCAGCTGAAGTTTGCACATTTGAGTCAGTAAGGGAGCAACTAAACCTCCCCTGGCACTGAACTACCTACCATGCTTTGCAGCAGCCAGTCAACTATTTTTGTCTTCCAGGGGGGCCTGACCCAACCTTCCTTCCCATCTCTGTGTATGGTGGTCTCCCCACGCCCCAAGTTTAAAAGTAGTGTTGTGTATCCTCACTCATGCCAGAAATCATCACTGAGTGAGTTGGTAGATGATGCTTGACTTCCCATGTTAAAAGAAGAGTCCCTTAAGCTTGTCCTTTGAGGGCAAATAAAAAATTACTACTTCTTCACATGGTTAAGAAGATTGCAAGAGGAGCTAAGTACACAATGTGGATGTCTGAGTGCTTGCAGTGGAAACATATCTTTCACTGTTTTCTTAAACAGACCTGAAGAAAAACTTCTTAAGTTACCTCCTGTCTTTTTTTTTCCCTCTCAGAGCATACTCATTTCATGTAAGTGCAGATGGTCAGATGCAGCCGGTTCCTTTCCCTCCTGATGCCCTCATTGGTCCAGGAATCCCTCGCCATGCCCGTCAGATCAACACTTTGAACCACGGGGAAGTTGTGTGTGCTGTTACCATCAGCAACCCCACCAGACACGTGTACACAGGTGGGAAGGGGTGCGTCAAAGTCTGGGACATCAGCCACCCTGGCAATAAGAGTCCTGTCTCTCAGCTGGACTGCCTGGTAGGTGAACAGCAGCATACAACAGTGGAAGAAGATAGCAGGTTTTGTTGAGATTGAAATGTTAACATTAAGGTACAAAAAACAGTGGCTATTTGAGTGCTGTCATTAGTATCAAAGCTTGGTATTTCATTTGTAATTTTGCTGTTTCTTTTAAAACTGAATTTGAAGTGTGTTCCAAGTCATACTTGTGCTTTTTCTCCAAAATGAATCAAAACATCTTTAATATCCTAAAATTGTATTGGTAGGGGGAAAGATCAAAGACAGCGCAGCAAATATTGTTTATAAACTTTGACATTTGTTGGCAATCTTAAAGCTTGATATCCAATCATGCTAAAAATGGCTGTCTTGCAGCTGTGTTCTCTGAGAATATTTGAAGATTGTGTCACGTATTTTGTGTCTATGTATGTGTGTGAATGCATAGCCCTGTTTTAATGTGACGATTAAAAATATGCCTGAGTGTTATTCACAAATTATTTGAATGTGCTAACATAATGAACCACTGTTAGCAGCTTTTCTTATGTCATTTACCAGTTCTTGGTAAGATGTTGCTTCTTGTTACAGAGGCAGTAAAATGAGAACTGTGCAGCACATGTAGACACATTATGAATTGCTACACAAGTTGCTACACAAATGAAGAAAATTGCCCAAATATTTTCCTCTGACATCTCCTAGATGGTGGCAGCAAGTCTCACTGGAACAGAGGTGGGGGGAGTGTGCAGGGAATTTGGTACTCCCCCATGCCGAGAGGTTAATATGCTGAAATAAACAGTATGAAAATGTAACTTTCTACACAAGCTGTCGAATTGTTATCTTGAATTGTTTTGGGTTGGGTTCAGGTCTTTGCATTTTGATGCTAATTAAGATTAAATATCTCTCACTACTGAATTTTGTAGATCAAGTTTAAGTACTTCCCTAATGTCATGTAATTTTCTAGCATTAATACACTTTGTCATTGTCATAAGTATAAATGGCTCATTAAAACCAGGAGGGAATACAATACTTTTATGGATTTCTGCTCTCATGTTAATGCTGTTTTCCTTTCCTCATGAGTAATCTCTTGATGGCTTCTGTCTCCACAGAACAGAGATAACTACATCCGTTCCTGCAGATTGCTCCCCGACGGCCGCACCCTGATTGTTGGTGGTGAAGCCAGCACATTATCCATTTGGGACCTGGCAGCTCCAACACCTCGCATCAAAGCAGAGCTGACATCTTCTGCTCCAGCTTGCTATGCCCTAGCTATCAGCCCTGATTCCAAGGTCTGCTTCTCTTGCTGCAGCGATGGGAACATCGCAGTGTGGGATCTGCATAACCAGACTTTAGTAAGGTAAGTCGACAGAACTGGATCATCAGGTTGTGAAGAATTAATTAGGCACAGCCTTATGTGCTCTTCTGCTTACATATGCTGTTTTGTTTTCTCCATGATGTCTGCATAGCCAGACAATAGCTATGGTAATACCTTGACAAAAGTCTGTATAATCATTTACAGGTTTTGAGAGTTTCATAATTCCAGGCCTGTTGAGCAGCCCGTAACTATAATTTCCTAAGATCAGCTGGTGTTGACACTGCTGTTGGTTCTTTGAACAGATGGTTTTCTTTGTTTCCATGCAATACACTGTGCTCACACTCCAATCTCTTTAATCAGTGCTCCAGCAAGTATGTCATGGGTAAAGATGTGTGTAAATCACTGCATTGCAAGCTTAGCATCTTAGGAGTGTGAATTGCTGTTCAACACTAAGCTGGGAGCCAGGCATACAGAGCTTCTCTGTGTACTGCACTGCGTCAATGTCGTTGTATGTAATGTATCGGTATTGCCTGTAAAGGCAGGCTTTTACTCTGTGATGTTCCTGTTTAGACTTTTCTGTTTTTCCAGCTTTGTTGGTGACCTGCAGATTCTTCTTAAACTAGTTGAATTTTGGTAATCGTGCTACATTTGTTTGAAGGGAGTTGGGTATTTTCAGTTGAGTAGTGGATATCATACAGTCAGCAGCAAAAATCCCCAGAGTATCTGAGTTGTAAAGTGTGCTTTTTCAAATCAAATTAGTGCTTGGCTGCCTGGTCTGATTGCTTCATCAATTCATCACAAAAGTCATGTGGTCATCCCAGAGTTTATATTGATTTCAGATTACTGTTGAAATCTACATTGGTGTTGTCTTTAATGGCTGTGTGTCAGGGACTGAAAGAAAAAGGAGATATTTTGTTTATGTGGTCAGAAACTACTCTTCTCATTGTGAGAATTTGTGTATCTCCTTTCAATACTTTCAGACAGTTTCAGGGCCACACGGATGGAGCAAGCTGTATTGACATTTCTAATGATGGCACCAAACTATGGACGGGAGGCTTGGACAATACTGTCAGATCCTGGGATCTCAGAGAAGGGAGACAGCTACAGCAACATGACTTCACATCACAGGTTCAATCTCAGGAACTTTGACATATTAAGAAAAATCTGTCATGATTTTCTAAACCCACCACTTTTGGTATTTTGGGTTGTTTTCAAGCAAGAAAAGCAGGCTCAAGGAGAACTCCAAAGGCTTAGTCTCATAGTCTTTTTTTTTTTTTTTTAATATGGCAGCTAAACATCTTTCTGGATTATGACCATTTGACAGATTAGTACTTCTCCCATGAGAGTAGTGGAGAATCCTTTTTATAAAAGAGTTACCAGATTAAAGTGTTCCTCTGTGCAATCTGTTCCCATTCCTGTAGATTCTTGTTTAAAAATATTTTACAAAAATATTTTAAAATGCTGTCAGGCTAGGACTTCTAACTTTTATTGCTTGATTCAGTACTTTACTGTTACAGTTTTAACTGAGCTTTGTTTACATGAACAAATTTATCTTTATTACTATAGTAATTGGATTATCATGTTTTTAAAAACTGTAGTAGAGCAAAATGTGGTTTTGCATAGCATTAACAGTGTAGCAAGAGTTGGTTTTGAATATCTCAAGCTCATTCTTTTACTGATGGAAGCATTTGCTGTGCTAATTCCAGATCTTCTCACTGGGCTATTGTCCAACTGGCGAGTGGTTGGCAGTAGGGATGGAGAACAGTAATGTTGAGGT
>WEIS01068539.1:0-17778 GCA_013389965.1 Todus mexicanus
GAAGAGGTCAAATTGTGCTGTGAAGTCAGTCAAAAGGCATCTCCTCCTAAAGAAAATGGAAGATGCCGAAGCAGCTCGGTGTGAGTCAGTGGCAAAACAAACAGCAATTTTGGTTACTGATATATCAAGAAGGATGTTTGTGCCACCAGGGACAACAGCTTGTCACTTGCTTTGCTCTCAGGATGCAGGGAGAAAGAAAGAGAGAGAAAGTCCAGCAGCACAGTCAGTCAAACGGTTTCATCATTCCAAACCATTCTGTAATAGCACTGATTTATCTCCCTGCCATCCAATTGTCCCCCAGTGATAATTCCAGTTTGGTCAAGAGATGGCAGAGATTTTGCTGAAAACCTGCAAGCTCCTCTTTACCTGCAGCGAACAGTAGGAGGGCAGAGTGAGGCTTCCTCCTTTCCACTGATGCCTATAAATAGTCCATGCTAACCCCGAACAGCCTCAAAGACGTCGGGAATCTTATTTTTTTAAAAAAGGATCCGCTATTTTTAAAGCGGCGTTGACTCAGCAGAAGTAGACGTGCGCGTTTTAGATGATGACAGGTTGATGATCAAGCCCTGCTGTGAATGCTGAGCTCTTTAATTCCGCCCCGTAACGTTGTGCATTTATTTTAACTCAGCAGTGGACTGGCACGAGTCTATCGGAAAATCCAGGATTACATAATAAGAGGAGATAACCAGGGTGCTTGGCATTGCTGATGTAAGAAGAAAAACAGTTTGCTTTGGGTATGGAGATGCTATAAATAATCGAAGGATGCTTCACCTTTTGGGTTGCCCCGTAGTCCTAGAAGACTTTGTACTCGTAAAATTCGCAGGCTCCTCGCTGGAAATGTAAATTCCTGCAGAACATGCAGGTCTCTGTATTGCCAGGTTATTTTGGTTTTCCCTGTGATTCTGGGCAGACTTAAAAGGCATCCGCAAAAAAAAAAGGAAGGAAGAAAAAGGGTACCTAAATTAATGCATACACCGTACTGACAAATGCGTAAGTGAAACAAGGCTGTACAACAGCCTCAAGATGTTAGCTACCATTCACGTTGTTTTCCTGCTGGTACCAGTCTTGAGGAGGAGTTGAGTTCTGAAAATATTTTACCCTTTAGAAGGTACGAGTTTGAAAAGGAAGAGGAAGAGCTGATTTCTGCTGGTTTTATGCGTATTTTCAGGTTTGATGGAAAGGGAGATTAATCTGTGTGTGTTCAACAGCAGCATTTGATCACTTGAGTGAGATTCTGCCTGCTCTGCTCTTAATCCTGTGGTAATTCAGGATCCTTAACCACCGATTTCTAAACATGATAATCCAAACCCCCGGCAGTCGGTTGTGTTGGTCTCATCAAAAGCCACACTGGTCTTTTCTGGTCTTTGGATAGAAAGTGGGTTAACCAAGCAGCCAGTTGAGTGTAGCTGGATTTTCCTTTAAATGAGTTTGGCCGGTCTAGTGGTTGGTTTCAGTGTAATGCTTAGAAGTCATTCTTCTCTTTGGGTCTTTTGAGGATGGCCTTGCTGCGGTAGTCGTGAAAATCATCCCTGCTTAGGAATCCCACCTCTGGCGAAACTTCAGTGAGCGTCATGACAAAAGAGCTTTCCTGTAGCGGCTGTTGGCTTTGCTCACTGATCTGGCAGTCGCCGTTTCTCCGACTGCTTTGCTTTAGAAAGGCTTGTCTTGCCACAGGGTAAATGAGAGAATACTTCACGGTAGCCATCAAAGATTTCATTGCAGTATCAGCATGAGCTGCCACAACACCTCCAGTGCAGATACCCTGCCCTGCATGTTCTAGAGGGCTGTGGAGAAGAAGGAGAAGAGGAGCCAGTTCCCAGGCATGTTGCTGTGCAACCCCTTCCTCCCCCAAACGCTGTTAATGACCCTTCAGAATTAGGCAGATGTCCTTTTAGATACATCGTCTGTCAAGATTTCTTAGAATGGTTTGGGTTGGGCCTTTCAAGGCCGTCTAGTCCAACCCCCCTGCAGGGAGCAGGGCCATCTGCAACCAGAGCAGGTTGCTCAGAGCCCCCAACAACCTCCCCTGCAATGGGGACAGCGATGAGGCTTCTACCAACTCTCTGGGCAACTTCTTCCCAGGTTTGTTGTAGCTGGCAGTCCGTGTTGTGAAGGGAAGAGAGGACATTCATGCCGTATCCAGATGGAAATACCAAGACCAACTTTGAACAAGAAGGTATTGTTGGTATTTGCCTGGAATGCCATCTTGGACAAGCAGCAAAGGAGAACACGGTATCTCGTGGTGCAGTTGGTGACCAAGTGAGACTGACACAGTCCCACACCGTGACAAGAGCCGATGTGTCCTCCTCCTGTGCGTGTATCCTTGTCCAGAACAAGACGTAGGCCTGGCGTGTCATGGGAAGGCTTGTAGGTTGGCTTTTGGGGTAGGAAGGTATGAGGGAACCCTCAAGAAAAGGAGAAGGAGGGAAGAAGAGAGGGAGAACAGACAGCATTAATTGCTGTGGAGACAGTGGGTTGGTCACCTCCAATTAGGTTTCTATTCCGGAGGTCTTTTCCACTTTGTTTCTACAAGTGCTGGGATTGCAAAACATCTTTGAGTGATTTCTGTATCATTTACGCTTCCCAGTGTTTCCAGTTACCCTGGGATGCTTTAGTTCATCAAAGCAAATAAAAGACAACGTCGCGCCTTCACCGGGTTGGACAAGCAGCAATCATCTCCAAGGAAGTAAAGATTAAGAATAAGCGACCAAAAATGTGCCCTCAAATCTGAAAAATGCTGAGTCCTGGAATGTTTCTGCCGTTCCTGCTTTGCCTCTCCACCCCCCTTTTTTCTTTTTCTAGCTTAAGAGTGGCAGCTGAGACAATAATGGGCTGCTGCACAATTTTACACCTGAGGTACACAGGCACATTTAGAACCTGACAAGCCTTCTCGTTCTGGAATAGGAGCTCTGCTTGCAGCCCACAACCGAAACAATTAGCTAGAAAACAGAAAGCAGCTTCATTAAAAAAAAATAAATAATAATTCCAAAAAAAATTCTCTTTGGCTTACAGATGCATTTTAAGAATTTATTAGAGCAAAAATAAAAATTCAACTAGACAGGTGAACAAGCCTCCGAGTACTTAACCAGATCTTACGGGTTTTGCGAATATAAATGATTTAAATTAGAAGTCATTTGAGAATATAAAATAGAAGAAAGGGCTCTGACAACAGCAGAGGGAGCAGAATAGAACTGGGAATGTTACTATATGTTACGCTTGGGCTAAAAACAGCAGCTGAAAGGAGGAATTGGAGCTAAACTCTGTGAGCGTGTATCCTTACAGCTCATATTAATGGGTTGTTCTGTTCCTCTCCCAGTTTCTCTTGACCCTTATCTGAGGGTTAAATTAATCCCTTGTGCAACTCAGCTGAGGATAATGAAGTTGCCCCAGGGTACGAACATAGCCCTTGGGTTTGACCTACAGAAGGCTGAGCTTCTGTTTTTTCGCTATGTTTTCAGGCAGTTTTGTTTATGATGGATTAATTAAAAACACCCTCTCCATTCCCCAGGCTTACACGCTCTCCTGCGCCGAATAAAGGAGGTTCCAGCGCCTGGCCTCGCTCAGCCAAGCAAAGCCTAGACAGAGACGTGGCGGAAAACGCTGCTAGTGAAAGGCGCTTCATGACCCTGATGATGTTTGTGAGCAGACAGGCTGATGCCCTGATAGAGCTGCTTCGGGTGGGCACCGTTTATGATCTGAGGGGCGGTTTGGATTCCTTGCTTGTGTTTCTGGAGCTGTAGGTATTGCTTGGACGTGGTCAGTGAGGCAGAGTCTTATTTGCTGGAGGTGGCAGCAAGGTCTTCAGATGTGGTCCTCTGGAATTTGAGCTAGGGTAGGTGGATTGAAATGACTGTTGCAGTTCCTAGGTATTGGATTTTTAGAAGGTTTCAAACCAGGTGCTTTTCTTGAACCATTTAAATACATCACTGTCCACAAACAGTGCCAGTTTTGAGTCCAACCTCTGGCTTTATCCAGCGTGAGAGACAGCTTGGAATCTAGTCCTGAGTCAGAGAATTTTGACTGCAGCAACTTTCCTCTTTCTTTTCTTCCTTTGACACACTTTTCTTCCTCACATATCTTTTATTCTCACGATGCCAGTAGCGGCCAGGCAGAGGCTGGTGCTTTGCTGGAAGCCATCAAAACCAAAATAACATTGACAGACAGGGAAAAGTTACCCTCAGGAGAGCAGAGCAAGAAAGCATTTGGCTCCTTTACCTCAGTGGTGTGAAAGGTGGAGCCAACCAAATCCACCCTTCCCCTCCTCTTTTTCTTCTTCAAATTGTCGGTGAATTGGGGTTTAAGCTGATTTTAAAACAGCCCGTGTGTATTATTTTCTTTTTCCTTCACAAATCAGGAGACTTGGCACTGGAGACAGGCAGGGGTTTTGTCATGGACAGCAATGGATGGGTTCTGACAACTTGGAACTCTCTGGAGATGTCAAGAGCACCATTGTACTGAAGTTTGAGAAAGGTTAAAAGTTCTCCTTACAGTCAAAACCAACCTGCGAACACCAGAAGGGAATTTACAGGAGGTGCTTAACACATTCCAGTGATGTTTCTGATGGCCAGGCTGTGTGCTGGTCCTCTCCTGCTGTAAGTGTTTGATTACTTGGCTCCCGTCCATTAAGAGGGTATTTTCAGACAAAGGAAAAGAGTGGTGGACTAAGAAAGACTTCTTTCAAGGTCTGTAGTTGCGTTGGCTTTGTTTTGCACTGCTTCTAGAGAATGCTGATTAATATAAATCATCTTGTATTGCGACACTTGACCGAGGCCTGTAATCATGCCACTGCTTGAGCTGTATCTGATTGAGAAGTCCCCAGATTAAGCAGGGTACTTACGGTGAAGAGTCCCCTCTTTGCCAGCTGGGAGGTTGAAACCAGCTGCATTCTGAAATTTGGAAGAAAGAAAGAATCTGTGAACTGCTTTTTAAAAGGGTCTCTTCCTCATTACCCTAATCACATAAGTACACTGAAGGCTGCAATCAGCTTTTTCCCTTTTTTTTTTTTTTCCTTTTTTCTTTTAAATCAGGCACAAAAAAAGGGAAAAGACTAATGATTGTTGGACTGAAAAGGATCGCTTGGGTCATCCAAGTCCATTCCTGGAACTCAGTAATAGACATTAGAGCAGAGGAGACCATTAAACTCCTGTTCCATCTGTCTTGTTGCACGCTTCAGGACACAACAGTTCCCAGTGCCCTTTAAGCCATGTGGATCCACACGGAGAACTGAGTAGCCTGTATAATGTGCCACGTTATAGATCAAGGGGACTGCTTCTCTCAGGATTTCCTTTCTTAGGTGAAATAGTGTCCTCTCCGAAAATTATATTTCTTAGTTAATGCAGAGGAGAGCAAAAGTACCCAAGATTTGGAGTTGCCCTACTGGACCTGGTTCTTTTTGTTAGTTTAAGGGAGGAAAGAACCTCCAGGCAGTATCCAGACCATGGACCTTGCCAAGTTTTTACCTCGTTTTTATTCAAGTAGTACAAATTGATAATAACATTCCATCAGCACTTGAGCAGAGCTTCTGGGTATCCATGGTAGTGCTGAGTTAATAGTTGAACTTGGTGATCTGAAAGGTCTCTTCCAACCAAAACAATTCGGTGATTCTATGAACATGTCGAACGGCAGCCTAGTGCTTAAACTCAGCTTGTATTTTCTCTTTACTGCTTCCATGAGGTTTCTCTTCTTTCTAAGAGGTGTTGTTATCTCTCTGAGCTCTGCCAAAGCTTAACAAATGAGACATGGCTTCTCCAGCAAAGGCTTGGTTTGCTTTCTGGACAAACATTGACCTGATCAACACGGAGCAGTAGCGCAGTGGTAGCGAGAGCAGATCTGGCGAAGCACAACAGAAGCATTGATCCTACAAATACTGGTTAATAATGAAGTGGAATGAGATGTACCATTGTTCCGGCCATGGTCTGATCTGAGTGCAGAAGAATTTTGAGCCCTAGAGATCCCGTAGCGTGCTCCAGATGTGTGTGGATGGTTTAAGGATAAGAAGAATTAGGCAGTTGTGGATATAGTGCACATATGGCAAGAGCCTTTATCACCAGTAGATTGAGCCTGCGAGATCCTAAGCACTATCAGATTGATCCTGTGAGATTCTAAGTGTTATCAGCTCTCAGCATTTTTAGTGTCAGTTGTAAAGAATAAAAATGGATTCCTAGAGCAGGCGACAAGACCAGAAATTTCCCCCCACCTGAAAAAAGAAGAAAAAAAGAAGAATTAAAATTATCCAGGAGACTTTTCTTTTGGAGGAATGTCTGCGTTACTTTTCATAATTGGGTATTTCTGCCTCGCACGTAACATCCCTGCTTCGCACTCCAGATGAAAGTCACATCTGTGGCTCCATTTGTCTAACAAGCGCTCTTCCTGCAGGCTCTCTATCTAATACTTACCCTGGGGGGAGTTCGTAGACCTTATCTAAGAGGAGGAATTACTTTGTTGTGGCTTTGACATGCTCTTTAAACAATATTCAAAAACCATCTGCAACCGCATTATATAAAGAGGATCCTTCTCGTGAGTCTCGCTGGAGAAAACAAAGTGAGAAATGTCCCTGTTCCGTTTTCTGGCTTTACGTTGTTCCCTAGCCATGGGGTAGGAAGTTGTTTAAGTCATAGGGCTCGGTAATTAATATTAGAACAAACAAAAGCAAACCTAAAGGGCTTTCTGCTCCTCTTCAGTGTCCTTATTCACCTGTTCCCCTCATCATTCAGATGTATTTAAGCGATGTCCTACTTCTGTTGGTATTTGCCGTACAGATCACAGGATACATTCATCATCTGATAGAATAATTTAATCCTTGTTCTTTAAACCACTTATTGGAAAATGCTTCTACTGTTCCTGCATTAAGCTCTGCCCTGATTTCTCCAGCCCTGTCCTGTGAGCTTGCTGGATACGCAGATTGCTGGCCGGAGATGTTGCGGAGCGCTGACCTTCTTGGAGGTGACAACTCGCTTAGAGTTGAACGCAAAGCTCTCTCAGAAGCTGGTTTTGAAGCTGAGCCTCTCAGTGATTTACAGCAGCAGTTACACTCTTGCATTAACCGAAAAGGAAAGTGGTACAGGTTTCTGATGCTGGGTTTGATTGCCGCGTTCAATAGGACTTTGATTACGGAAGACCTCTGATTTTCAGGAAATTGCCCATTGAAAACTCAGTGAGAATAGTCCTAGGGAGTGACAGCCATGAGCAACCACCCGAAGGTACTGGTGGAAACCAGTCCTGCTACCTCGTGCCATCCTAGCGGTACCACCCAGCCTCGGGCCTGAAGAAATTGGAACAGAAACCAGAGGTTAGTTCCTCCTCCTCGTCTCCTTCAGACGTGCCTGTAGTTGGGTGATGTAAATGTCAGCCTGCAAGGTTTGAGATCGCTCCTGCAACAATTCCTGGAACTTCGCTGTAGGATTTGAGTTCACTTTTAAAGGCAAACGCACTCAAATTTCACGTTAAATCTTCTTCCCTGCTTGAAAATAACGGTTATGGTTACAGCAGTACCAGCAGCAGCCAAATTGTGCAAAAGGAAATGTTTTTTCTTGCTTTGGGGGGTGGGGATGATTGGGGTTTTTTGGTAACATTAAATCTCAGCTTGGCCTTGGCAGGGAAATGCCACGCTGGAACAAGCCAGAGAAACGGGCTCTTTAGCTTTGACATCCCTTTAGCTTTCCGGCGTTCTGGAGGATCCCCAAGGCCCCGTGGAAACCAGCTGCATTCCTGCTGCAACAATTAACGTAACCGACCCTTGCAGGAAGGGAACGTTTTGTTGAGGGGCGGGGGGAGATGAACTTTACAGTATTTTCTTTTGGAAAATTCCACTGTTGACATGAAAACCAGCAGGGTAACGGCAAAGATGGATTGCAAATTTTGACAGCGCCGACAGGTAAATATTGGCTTTGTGCAAACAAGTTTCTATAAATAACCCGTCTGCTCCAGAAACTCCACAGATGGCAGCAGGGCTGCCGGGGTATTGATTTACCCACTGTGCTGAGTGCAGAAAAGCACAGCTGTCAGCTTTGCTGTTCTTCTCGTTCCGAGTGTTGCTTCTGCTCCTGCTGAGAGCTGCGTGCCGCGCTCTCACCGTTTCTCTTTGGCAAGTAGAGATGAAGATTAAGAGCCCAAAAGAAATAATTTGAAAGAAGAAACCTGCCAGAGCAAGGGGGAATAAATGAACGAGCGCAGGGAGAAACTATAGAGAATGCTCTGTGTACGTATTCCACACACCAAAAGCCAACCAGAACCTGTCTCTCTTGCTTGATCTGTAGCAGGTAATTTAACAGAGCTCACAGAAGTGGTTCGTAGAGGTCCAGGAGGCCATGAGGGGCTTGAAGGCCAAGGAAAGCTTATGAGGGAATAATACAGAGTTTGTACGTCGTGGCGAGTAACAGGCAGAGGTTGGAGTTGAGGAGTAGAACCTGGCGCTGCCTTTTGGGAGGCCTTAC
Organism: Todus mexicanus; assembly: GCA_013389965.1. Taxonomy (NCBI): domain Eukaryota; kingdom Metazoa; phylum Chordata; class Aves; order Coraciiformes; family Todidae; genus Todus; species Todus mexicanus. Next base: position 8,433 of record WEIS01068539.1, read on the forward strand.
ATGCAAATGGAAGTTCTGCCAAAAATCCCTTGCAGCTGGAGGTGACTTATAAATAAATGCCAGCCAAATAGGCAAGCGCTTGAAATTGTCATGGTTAGGAGTTGGGGTTTTTTTGCTTGTATGACCTATTTGAGGGCAGTCTAAATCTCAGGATTACGAGTTTCAGACAGTAGAATCAGGCAGTGCAACCACCGTCTGATTAACCCCAAAAAATGTTGATTTACAGGCATAATATCTGGAATTGCTTTTTAAAAGAACATCTTAGAGTAGACTTCATAATCTCAGCTCCATAAAAATGTTTGCCTGCGGTGCAGGTTCGCTCCAAGGGCTCATCAGTAGCAGAACTGTGTTATCTCCTGGGGCAGACACAGCGTTTGCCATTCGCAGGCATTTTTCTGCTGGTTTTCTGTGTCGTTTCTGTGTAGTTACACAATCAACCCAGACAATGAAAGTTCCTCTGTCGTTATAGCTACATCTGCATCAGGGATTTTGCCCAGAATTACGGAGTGCAGCTTTTGGTTGTCATTTTATCTTGTGTGGTGGCTTGGGGGGCTTTTTTTGTTAGATTTATTTCGTTTGGGTTTGGATTTTCTTTTTATTTTTCTTCTTCTTTTTTTTTTTAACAGTTAGCTTGCATAACTAAAATGGCAAAGAATGAAGTAGCAGAGATCTGGACTAGTTAAATAAATGGTTATGTTGTGGGGGTTTTGCGTTTGTCTGTTTGGGTTTTAATTTATTTGTTTATTTTGTGGGCTTTGAGTGGTGGAAGCTGGGTTTCAGTTCTCGTCCTGAACTTGCTGTGAACCCTACAGGGGAGCTGTTCCAGTGGGTTTCAGCAGAGTTCCTCCTGGTGCTTCCAGTTAACGGCACTTTTTTAAGTGCTTGCTTGGACAGAGGCCTAGATTGGGTCATTCGTCCTATTTCTGCTTGAGTTTTAAATGATTTCAGGAAAAGGCAGTTCGATCAATGGAAAGTGTATATCAAGGGTTACGTGCTTACATAAAACTCAGACTCGATGAGATTCTGCCTCAATTTGGGGAAAAATAAGAGTTGCCAAATGAGAAAGGATTCTCCCCAAGATAGGCCAAGAATCTTCCGCGGGACAAGAACACGAAAAATCAGGGCTGTGAAAAGGACCATGCAGGTACCTTAGAATTTTTTGAGATAATTGGCATTCCTTTAACTAGTATTCAAAGTAATTACTTCCAAATTACCTAGTTTGTATAGTATTAGGGCATAAGAAGTTGTCAAGAGGGGGCTTCTGAGTTACAGAATGTTACTGGGCTGAAGGAGCCACATCTGGAAAGGCAGCTCATCTATTGCCTTCATTTATTTAAAGCATTTTTAATATAGAGTAAGGAATCTCAAGTGTATCTTGTAGAAGAAATGATATTGTCCTATCCAAAGCTGTTCTTTTCCCATGCTAAAATTTCTGCTGTGATTTGCTGCACCAAAAGGCAGGAAAAGTCTTGGCTTCTGAGTTGTAGGTCAATAAATTCACAAATACAAGGACAGGTCAATGAGCTTGAGCTCTGTGTGTGTGTGTGTTTGTCGTCCTTCGTAGTAGATGCACATGGAGCCTGATGTGCTAAAGGTTTCCGTGCTGAATACAGTTCAAGTGTGTTGTTAAATTTTTCTCTCCCGTGTTATATAAATATGTTGTTTTTGAGGTAAATGCTTCATCTCAAGCCTCCCCTGAAATCAGAGTCCAGGTTTTGAAATCTCATTTTTCGTGTCACAGACTCAACGCAGGAATCGAAGACCAATTTGTGTGTGCTCAGAGGAGGAGGAAGGAGAAAAAGGGTGTCCTGTAAGGGTATAATACAACGCGATGTCAGTTGTCGGTGCCTTATAATAGTGACCTTGTACTTCAGTGACCTGTGAGCTACCATTTCCTCGCTCTCATGTTTGAAGCACAGTTCACAACATTTTCATTGTGCTGTTTCTGCAGCCTTTTTTTTCTTAAAACCTGACCTGGGGGAAGAGAGAGAAGAGTTGTGTGTACAAAGAAAGCCACATCCAAATATTCCCAGCTGCCAGTAAAGACTTCAGCTGGTGTTAATTCTAATATCTCTGTGGTTGGTGATGTGGGTAGTTTGCCTGCCTATCTTAGGATATTCATGGATAATTCTCTGAGGTCTTCTTATTTCTTCTTATTTCTTTTCATTTTTTGAGATGTGTTTGTGTTTTCTAGTAGATGTTACTCAACAACACAGAGCCAGCTGCGTTGGATGCGGTGTTATTGTCATAGTTGTGTCCGAGGTCATTTGGAATTACAACAGTAAGATTGAGAAGAGACCGGGAAACGTTGGGCAAGAGCATTAAATAAAATTAAAAGGTAGAAAGTGATCCTCTCTAGTGGATGTGGTTACCCAAAGAATCTTAAAAGCTTGACCGCAATAGATGTGCCTGTGCTAGTGCAGGGCAGTTAGTGGATTTGAAATTAATATTGGTTTTTTCAGCCTTATGTTCCTTTTCTGAGTGACTAAAATTGCTCCTTGTTTATCATTGTCAGACCAGAATAACTAAAAGAGAAAAAAAAAAAAGTGGGTAATTTCCACTGTGATTCGTTTGAAGCCAAACTCTTACAATCAAAAGGAACATCTAAGTTGTCACTTAACAAGCCGACAAATATTATTGATAATTGATAATAGAATCAAGCACATTGCATGAGGGAAGGTTTAAATTGCAGCGTGTACCGAGTCTAGGTGTATGTGCAGTGGTATATCCTACATGTATATATACCTTAGCAACAGGCCCGTGCATCCTCGGTAGTATTTTCTGTCAAAACACGCCGTGCGTTACCGTGAGCTAATGCTTTCCCAGGTTAATCCCTAATCTGCCTGCGTACCGGTAAATATGTTGCCATGGGCACTGGAACAGCAGAAGGGAGAGATGAGCTTTCGCCCGGTTGGAGCTGAAAAAAATGCCTATTTTTACTTCCGATCCCCACTTGCTCAATCGCAAACGAGGAGAAGAGGATAAAGAAGCGTGTTCCACCGCCTCTCCCAAGTTTAATTATGGAAACGTTTCTCATATGTACTTTTCGACACGCAGATAATATTTACTACACGTTCGTTCCTTGGAGTGTTTGGACAAAGCTCTTTTTTTCCGGTCGGGCTTCGCATTTCTTCGCCAGATCGTTTTACAAAGCGCAGTCTCCTGCAGATGATCGGCGACGAGAAATCGCATCCCTTGCTTCACTCCGACGCGAACGACACCCATTCTGGGTATTGCCGAGTCCCATTATTTAACGTTTAATTCCTTCCCTAAAGTACACCACGCTTCCAGAGTGCTGCATAATAAGTTACTTAGCTGTGCAGATTTAAATCCCAAGCTGACTCTTGTCCCTTATTTGCTTCTTTTTTTTTTTTTTTTTTGAAAGAAAGAAGATTAAACTGCGTAAATGGAACATCATTATGGTTTATTTTGTTGGCACGTGCGGTGGCGAGTCTCTGACCTACATTTCTCGTGCGTAGCGTGCGCTTGCCCTACATCTGGGTAACGACAGAGACGTTGGTGTGGGCTGACCTCTTTTTGACATCGTTTTTGCTCTATTTTTTTTAGACGTCAGGAAAATCCCGAGATCTGAATCTTCAGTTGAATCCTAATTTTTTAAAAAACCACTAAAGAAAAGATTTAGGCACAACGTCCGACACATCAAGTTGTTTGGAAAGAACCTAAAGGGCAAATCCAGAGTCTGCTTTTAAGTCTTTCAGGGTTGTTTTTTAATGTAATAGATGCTCGTGGATGAGGTTATACAGCTAGAAGTTGCATCCTGCAGTCAGAATCTGTTTCAAGAGGTGTTTTTATCAAATTTGAGCTGAGTTAACGAACGATCCTCAGAAGCCAACTTTCTCGGGATGCTCCAGGGAGTGAAGCTATTTAGTATGGAAACCAATATGATACCTTAATTCCATTATTTCTTCAAACTCTGATGTCAATAGTGATATATAATTAAAAAATGTGAAGAGGGAGCCTTTTTTAGAGGAGAAAATCTCTACGTCCCTTTGTCCTTCAGCAGTCTGTTTTCCAATGGCTGACATAGAATCGTAGAATCACAAAATTAACAAGGTTGGAAAAGACCGTAGAGATCAAGTCCAACCTGTAACCTATTACCTAACCTATCACCAACCTATTACCCAATACCATCTCATCATTTAATCATCTAAATCTTGTCCCTGAGTACATCATCCAACCTCTTCTTGAACACTTCCAAGGACGGTGACTCCACCACCTCCCTGGGTAGCCTATTCCAATGGGAAATCACTCTCTCTGTCCAACCAAGCTGGGAGGTTTTAGTATTTCTAGAAACACCCGCTGTGTCTAACTTACGCTGAAATTGGCACAAACATCAACAGGATGAAAAAACTGTTCACCTCCAGAAAGCTGAGCTAAAAAGTCACTTTTCCAACAAATTTATAGGCTGGCAAAACCGAGCCTTGGTTTCCTTCGAATTTTTAAGAGCATTCCTTTTTCCATGTGAAGTCCAGCGGACGATATTCTGTAGTTACCATCCGAATGATCCAGACTGGCCCATGTTTGTTCATGTCCTGAAGTGTAGGCTTGTTTGAATCTGCCCGTCGTGGATTTGATAGGTGTGTTGAGCAGCTCTCCTTATTTTTAATTCCGGGTCTTCTGTCCAGTATTTGAAAGTTTTTATTCTCCGAGAGGAAAGTGCCTTGAAGGGCTTCAGTTAAAGGCTGAAACCACGAGGAAGCGCAGCGGGAAATACCTTTGGATGGCAGCATGAGGCCTTAGAACAGGTTATTTAATAAAAACTTCAGGTGAGAGGCGGCTGAAAGGAATTTTGTCATAAGTGGAAACCGGTGTAAGTTATCACCCAGGTGTCGTAACACTTTTGTCCTTTTGCTCACAGCAAAATGTGCAGCCTAAATTTTTTGCTTTCAGTTCTAAAGTGCAATGTTTGCAAAACTCCTTTATGCAGTAAATTATATAGCGATATTTAAGTCACAAAGCCTTTTTCCCTGTCCTGCAGCCTAGGGAGGTTAACAGGTGATCAGACATTACTTTCAGAGTGTCTTTGTTTCCAGCGCAGCCTTTCCCAAGGCATTGAGGTGCTAACACAGGAGTTTTTAGGACATCCTGAAAGACCTGCTGTGTTCATTGACCTCTCTGGATGGATGTCTGCAATCGGCGTTCTTTGCCCTCGCTTCATCTCTTGATCACGTTCTTTCTGAGGTGTAGTGAGGGGAAGTCTTTCAGACAGGTCTTTCAGAAGCTAGGTCCTAGCTTCTTCTAGAGGGCTTTAACTACCAGGGCCAGGATTTCAGGTGGGTGAAGCTTTAAAATTATGAGCTGAGCCAATTCAGCTGGTTCTTGTCTACCAGCTTCTTTGGGAAGCCAGGTGAATAGTCCCCAGCTTTAATATTTATTCTTCCTGCTGCAGTCAACAGACCTCACAGTGGTGGATGGTCCTGCCATCCCTCTCCTTTTTTTCTTTTCTTGTTGCTGCTTTTTGAAGAATTAATTGGAAATGGAGAAATCATTATTCTCCCTTAGTTTTCGTGATTGAACTTGGCATGCTTGGAATCTGAAGGCGAAGGAGTGTGGGATATTCACAAGGACACACCTTATTTCTGCGTTGTCTGTAACTGCTTGAAGCTCAAGGGAGGCCTGGATGGAGGTAACACTTCACAATATTTTTGGAAAGAAAAATATGGATTTGTGTTGTTATTCAAAGTTTGACTAACAGAGGGACGGATAAAGCCAGCAGGCAGGTTGAATTATTGGATTTCAAATACTAATTCCAAGTGCTAGTTCCAGTTCTGCTTCACCCATTTAAATTACTTTTGCTCAAGGTACTGATAGTACTATCATGGAAGCAGGTTTAGAATAGAAACAGTTAAAAACATTTTGTTTTATCTTAACTGTGCCTCCCAGTATGGTTCCTCGTGTTCCTCTTTGGAGTGATTAACTTCCTATTCATGAGGTTATGTGATTTTTTGGAGGGATAAGTAAATAATGTGTATGGGATTCTCGTGGCAGGGGGTTTAAACGCTCTCGCATTTCACGTAGATATGGCCACACAGATACGCACGCACACACATTTTGCTTTCTCCCTCCTTAAAAAGTAGAAGTACTTCATGCTTACGATTGTAAAAGCGGCTTTTTCAGGATGTTGTTAATCACATCTGGATAAAACCCTGATTTTTCAGCAACAGTCTTTAGTTAAAATCCAACAAGATTTGAAAGAATTAAGTGCCTGCCAGAAAATTATGTCCTAAACAGCACAGTCTCGAGTATTATGACCTGGTTGAATATTTCTGCAAAAATACTCTTAAAGATTGATCACCTCACTTTGGCAAATAATGATGAAAAGTGCGACGCTAAACTGATAATAGAAACTCGGCAGATGGAGTCCTGTCAGAAGCTAAGTGGCAAATGTGTAGGCTTGGAGGGCAGCTCGTAACACTAAAGCAAAATTCAATGTTTGCTGGGTTTATCCACTTAGCTAAAGTCAGGTTTTAAAATGTGAGCTCAGGTATTCAAATTAAAATAGTTTGATGGAACTAAGGTGACCTAGAAATGGCCAATTCGCTGCCCTGCATCTCTGGTAAACTGAGCCGTCATTTTTATGTATGTATTTCTAAAATGGACTGGGGAGTGAGGTCTGTAGCTCTTGATGTCTGTCATCTCTGACCTATTTCTGTGTACTCTGAGTTATCATCATTTTCACGCATGGAAAATAAACAGGTGAATACAGGGTTCATTATGAACAAAAGCTCATTAGAACTGAGTTGGGATGGAGCCTGTACACACTTGTGCCAGGTTAACTGTTTAGCTGCTGTGCTTTTCTTCTCATTCCAATTCTTAGACCTCAAACAGCAACAGAATATGACAGCAATGAAATAAATGAAACCCACCCGTTCTGTCCGTCAGGTCTTTCACGTGCGCACTTTTCCTTCAGTCTCATTGAGGGATTGTAAAACTTCAGGACTGGAGAATTTTCCCGTGATGTAGCGCAATTACTTGGTCTTAGCTAAATGTGTCCCTATTAAGTTGAATTTATGCTAATTCTGTCCCAGTTAAACAGCAGACAACGTTATTGGCTGCACTACTAAATTGCTTTCCTAGGAGACGTCCCATTAAATAAGCGATGCACCCAAAGTGGAATATAATGAATTAGGTTTTTACTTAAGCTTAATATGTTTTACATCTGTAATCATGTGCACTGCGGATGACAAAAGACTTCTTGGGTCATGTCCAGTCCTCAGAGGGCGGAATTTATTGTGTGATTTGTCCAGCTGGTTTTTAAATAGCCTAGGCTATTTCTTCCATTTGTCTTGGAAGGTGATTCCATCAGCCTGACGTTATTTTTCTAATATTTAGCCGAAACATTGCTTTCTCCTGGTTTTGTTTATACCCTCTCAATTATTCTCATCACAGACCGCTTACGTGCCAAAAGCGTTTGGGCACCAATCCATTCACATAAACTGGTTTCGTTGTCTGGATAGGCTCACTAAAACCAGAACGGCTGGATGAATTTGACTGCGAAGTTTGTCCTTTAGTTCGTTGCGGGCTTTAGTTGCTGGTTCCAGGTTACACGTTCCCCCCATTGCTCTTTATGCCAGCTGGATCCGGGAGGAGCGGTGTCCTCCACTCCCAGTTCAGGTACTGGCAGCACTCACTGGAAGGAGAAAAAGGAAGCAGAAGGTCTTCTAGCAATGTGAACGCTGCCCTCCAGCATGATCCATTAAGTCTGTGTTCAGTGACATTTGAAGTAGATCAACACATCAGGTAACCCAGATGTGAAAACCACCTCATTTCCCAGCAGGCTGANGAAAACCACTTCATTTCCCAGCAGGCTGATCTAGGTTCTAATTCATATAGTGATCGGGTGAATTGTAACGATGATGCCTTTAGGATCAAAGGGTTATTAGTTCCTCCAAAGTTCTGTTGATTTAGATCTGTGTGGTAACATCTTACGAACATATTCATGTGTTTGAGCGCAAGCTCTGCACTCGTGGGGAGCTAGACAAAGCCAGTGAGTGCAGCTTAGAGGCCAGAGTCCTGCAGGGTAGAGCTCCTCAAACTGACAAATAAGGAATGTTTGCTCATCTGCTTCAGGTGCCAGAAGAGATGGGCAGTGTGGAGGGCTAGATTGGATAACGGGCTGCGTAAAGGACTTTGAACAAGAGATTTATTCTCATGTGTTTCGTCTAGATGGCAGAAACAGGATAACAGAGTGGTGGAGTGGGAAAACCATCTTCGTGGGAAGCTTGTGGCATAGACTGTAACCTGTTAGATACCATGGGTGAAAACGTCAAGGAGTGTGTTACTTGGCTTTTTTCGGATTCCATCAACTCCAGAAACAGCCTTGGAAAGCTCAAATGGGAAGGAAAGGGTGAGATTATAGGCAGTAGGTTTGGTCTCTGACAATGCAAAAGTAATAACAGAAAAAAAATGGGGGGAAAAAAAGACAGCTAGAGTTTGTATGACAAGGGTGGCTGCAGGGATAGCGTATTTTTGTGTCAGATTGGACGTCATACCTACACGAGGGAATGCAAATATGTAGGAACCTTTTTTTTGCTGGGCATTTTAGGCATTTGACAAATCCTGGCTGTGAATTGGCGAAAACCTTCATTGGTTTGTTGTCAAGGAAAGAAGGGAGCGCTCATTCAAGCTCTGGTTTAAGCACATCGTTATGCCATCAAGCTCAGAACCATCAGCTCCTTCCATATGCGATTTCAAATGTCCCCTGCCAGTCCTGTTATTAACACGCTTTGGCTTGGCTCACACCACCACCTAATACATTTGCAGACAGGTGGAGGAAAAATTGCAACTGGCTCAGCTTTGGGTTTTGATCTTCATTTTACAGTCCTCCAAAAGCCCAGCAACTCGCTAACCTGAGAAAACGTATCTTGCCACTGCTGTGGCAAAGACTAGGGAGAAAAATATTGCAGGGCAAGCTTGGAGCAGACATCAGCAGCGTGTACGAGCCTGCGTTACTCTATCCCAGCACCTTCCATCCGTGCGGATTGATCCAAGTGTTGGCAAAGAAGGATTTGCGTGGGAAGAAAGGCTGCCTGAGGCAGCATCTGTATCTTGAATGTGTTCCCACGATATTACCGTGCTTTTAGCGTGAATGCTCTCCCACCTATGGCTGAGGCTTAAAAGGATCTAAATTGAGCCCTCTGTATTAGATGTGCTTGTGTCTGGGTATGCAGTAATTCTGATGACCTTTTCTATCACCTGTCCTGTAGGCAAATATCTGTAGCTGAACATATTTCTTACATTCAGAATGAAAATTGCTGAGTTTCTGTAGCCAACAGTACATTCATTGTATTAAAAAAAAAATAAATAATCTGGCCAGTAATCACTT
>WEIS01068561.1:0-23684 GCA_013389965.1 Todus mexicanus
TTTATTTATTTATTTATGATTGTTGTAATTATGATGTTTCAGAGCATAACAAATAATCATTTTTCCAGAATAAGAGCTTTTTAATGCTGGATGTGATGGAGCATTCTGTCTGCTGGGCTGTTGAGAGATGCAGCCATGGGGGATGCGATCCCGCTTTCCAGGAAGAGATTTTGGATATATGAGCCTGTTGTTTATTTGTAGGAGAGCGTTGCTCAGGTGTCCACGCAAATTCTGAGTGGCTTTGTTAGAGTTTTCCGAAGGTGAAGTGACGCGTAGACTTCAGTTCGGCTTCCTCAGTGGGCGAGAACCATTAACCTCACTCTCCTGTCTTAAAAAAAAAAAATTAAAATCAAATNGGTGAATCACGTTGTTCCTCTGCCTTAGTGTTATCTGAGAAAACTCGAACTAAAAACCAGTTACGGGTCACAAATCTTCACACACTCAACTCTTCAGAGTCAACCTCAACCATAGAACCACGGCCTGAGCGATGGAGGGGATGATGCCGTTCCCCATGGAACACCCTGGTGTGACCAAATCCGGCTCAGCTGGGAGCAGAGAGCAGCTCCTTGAGCGTGGCCGTGTCCTGGATGCCACGACAGCCCTTGTGCGTGTGCCCAGGAGGAGAAACACCAGCCAAGAGCAGAGACACTCCAGTGCAGCTGTATAAAATTACACTGCAGGGGAGGAGGGTGGGGAAATGAAGAACAGCCATACATCCTCCCTCGGACAGGGCTTGGTTTACACTGCTCCACCGAGGGTTTGTTTTCTTTTATACTAGGTTGGATCGTGGCAACGGGGGCTGTACGTGAAAACATGACCCAGGGTGGTAATTCAAGGCGTTGCCTGAGCTCCTGCAAAGACCCAACATGGAAACCTTGAAGTCTCTTTCTTTCTTCAGCTTCTGCTTCTCCCGCCCCCTCCTTTTCCCGTCCCAAGGTGCTTTTAATCCCTTCGGTTAATGTGAAATTAAGATAATGAGTCTAAGCGAAGAGAGAACTGGAAAGGGGGTGGCAGCGGGGGAAGGCGGAAAGAAAAGAAAATAGAAAGAAGAGAGATTCTTCTGACAGATAATTAGGGAGATTGGTTTACCAGCCAGGGACTAATGCTGGCTTCCCAGCTCAAACAGTCCCTCGTGACTCATTTGGTGACTTTAATTTCTGCAGGGTTCCTTAAGCAGGTGCCCTCTGACAGGTAGTCAATAGAGGACTTCTGGCTGAGCACCAGCGCCTCTTTGGAGAGGTCAGATTCAGAGGTCAGAGAGCAAGGCCTGGGAGGTTGGCAGGTCAGGAGCCATCACGGTGACAGATGAACCTAAACGTGTTCCCTTCTCCCAGGCTGTCCCTTGCTGAGTAGCAGCTCTGGCGTCTCTCGAGACCAGCCCCCTGCTTTGCTAAGAGACGTTCCTGTTCCTCTCCCGCTCGCACCTCTCAACTGCTCTTCATTAGGCAGAAGATAGGGCTTGTTCGCAGCCCTTGAGCCAATGCTGAGAGGGTGCTGTCTCCATACCTCTCAACTGGTCCTCATTAGGTAGAACAGTCCCCTTTTGTCCTGCATGAAGCCCCCTTTGTTTCTCAGCCGCAGCAGGGCTGCGGGAGCAGAACCTGATCCAAAACAATGCAGCATTATTTAGCCAGAGCTTAAAGTCAAGGAGAGAGCAGCGTTTCGGGAAGCTCTCGCTGCCGTAGCCTGTGCATGTGTAAACACCCACAGATTCAGGCTGGCTGGCTGGCTGTCCTCCCCGCTCTGAGCTTGTTTCCCCTTGCTGGTGTTTCTAGTTGGGATTCACAGCATCCTCCACCCGCCAACATTGCAGGACCCCTCTGAGAAAGTATTTCTAAGGCAGTGCAGTTACAAGGAACTTCCACTGGCAGGGAGCAGCATTTATTCTTCTTCTCTGTATTCTAGGGGGACTCAGCGCTCATCCCTTTCCTCAAGTGGTTTGCACAGGGGGGTCCCCTGTTCTGGCAGCATCCTCCCGCTTGGCGTGAGGGATCAGTGACCATTTTGCTTTGTTTCCACCCCTCCCAGGCTGCCTCCCCGCTGCCAGCAGCTGAGGTTGTGTTGGCGGGAGCCTGATTAGTCATTCTGTCCGAGATTTCTTTCAGCTTGAGGATAATGATGGCAAAAAAAAAAAAAAAGAAGTTAATTTTGCTTATAATAGGATTCCTTCTTTTTCCCTGAAGAGCTGATGTCTTTTTAAAAAGCAGCATCTCTCACCTCCATGGCGGTGGCTGCGATACTGCTACAAAGTGGTATCACCACAGGAGTGTCTGGTAGGTGATGAATCAGGTGGCAGAATTAAATACTTACATGCCTGGAGTGCCAAGGCCGGATCCCTGATCCCATTAGCCACTTTTTTCACCTAGAAACAGCTGGAGCAGAGCTGAGCATCAGCTGCAAAACACCTCGTTCAAGAAGAAGCAAACTGGAAAGAAATGAACACAACTGTTGTGCTTTTGGGTTCCATCTACTGCAAAAAAGAAAAGTGAGAGGAGTGGGATTAAACAGTGTTAAACCTCCGAGAAAGAAAACAAAGCCTGATTTTTTTTTGAGCAACTGGGGAGCCAAAATGCTGCTTGCAATGGTAGTGTTTGCAAAATTAAGGTCGTCTTTAAGTTTGAAAAAAAAATAGAGAAAGGAAAACTCAATGTGGATCAAACCACAACAGAGCTTCGTAGAAGCAGGAGAGAGGACAAGGAGCTTGTTGTCCATGTGCCAGTGATCCAAAGAGAGGAACTTCTCTGTCCTGTGCAGGAGCCTGAATATGAAAGTCCTCTATAAACCCAATCTGATTTGTTAGTTAATTGGGGTGGGGAACCCAGGACAGCCGTGCGGGGAAATAGGGCTCTGTGGGTTTCCTGGTACACCTCTCCCAAAGAGATCCTCCTTCGTTTGGGTAACGTTTCTGTGGCCTGCAGGGCAAACGTTTACACCAATGTCTCTGTGCCAAGACTGTTGCATCATGTTGGTCAAGGTTTATTTTGCTACAGCCGCAGACGGCGTCATGTGTTGCACAACGGCCAAACCGACATTTCAGCCACCTCGGGAAGCCCTTCCCTGGGGATCTCGAGCCCGGCCACCGAATACGAAAGGCGTTGTGGGAACTGAAGCGGTGGCTGTAGTTCTGTATCTACAGCCTGTTGGGTGTTGGATGTTCCCACCCTATTGTACACTTCTAATTCTATGCAACCCATGCAGAGAAACTGGTACAGGCCTCCTGTGTGACTCAGAAAGCCGTCACATACGTGGGGTTGGATGTCTCTGGCAAGCAGATGTTTCAGTGGGCAGCTAAGAATTTTGGGGTGGAGGGGTTGGTATTTTTCCTGTAGAAACCTCCAGTGCTGTTTTCAGAAGGGCTAGAAATGCTGCTGAGTAGCTTGAGCAAGGGTTGTATCCAGTGTTTTGGTCACGGGCTGGTGCCTTGCTTTCATTTTGCACTCTCCCTACGCCACCCTGATAGTGGGTGGCTTTTTTGGCACCCCCAAAGCATCTGGTGTCAGATGCCCTGGGCTCATTTTTGGCCCCCCCAAAGCAGCTGGTGTCAGATGCCCTGGGCTTGCTGCACCTACAGTCCAAGAGGACTGGGTTCATGCAGCCAACTGGAAGCCGTTTGGATTGTTGGATTTGCTTGGTGGCCAATGTGGGCGACCAGCACGGCCTAGGTGGGGGTCGGGCATAGCGCTGGGTTTCAGGGCTGCTCCTTCCCCAAGGCTCTTTCTGCTTACAGGGTGGGACTCTCAGCCTTGCAACGGAGGGTTTTGAGATTTGTTTTGATCCGTAAATATAACACAATTGTGTTGATATAATACAGTTATGTGAGATGCTTCATATGGGTTTTAAATAGACCAGGGGTTAAATTTAGCCTCCTCTTCTTCCCTCCCATTGATTTTTGCGGAGATAGGCTTGTTTGAAAGACTTCTCACCCTCAAGTTTACCAGCCTCTGTCCTGCATGATCTCATTGCTCGTATCTCACTCTTTCTCCACCCTTCCCTCCCGTTGTTTGCTCTTCTGACTGAAGATGAGACATAAAAAGTTAAACAAACTTTTTCAAGACAGGGAACGCATCATCCGATGTGTTTATGCAGGATTAAACACAACAAGATCATTATCTGGAGCCACTGGAGACCGGATTCACATTGGATATAAATGAGCAAAGTTCCCATCAAGTACATGATTTACACCAGCGTAGGGTTTGGCGCCAGGGTGTATAAAGATGAGCAAGAGAAAGAAAAAACACAACACTTGAGTTGTGCAGACTTGGACTTTTTAAGAATTCAAGAACTTCCAATTCGAAAGTGGAAAAAACGATTGGAAAAAGAAAACAAACAGGCTGAACAGAATCACAAGGGCAAACTTTCATGTTATGAACTTATTTAGACTTTTTTAATTTGACTTAGTTCTTTTCCAGCCAGCAGCAAAGTGATGGGCTCAACAACTGGGTCTGAATTTCCCCACTGCTTAGAGGTCAGCACTTGGAATTTGCCTCCTAAAACGAGCTGAAACATTAGCTGGGGTTCAGAGCCAAGAGCCAGTGATGGAGATTGCGCTGCCTTTGTCGTATGGGAATTTAGGGGAACCTTTTCCTCAGCTTCAGTCTGTGCTGAGGTTATTTTCAAGTTTCCATTGTGATCCACAGGTCCTGGGACCTCTGCAGTAAATGATTCTAGTTTTGTGCTTGGAGGCAAATCCTCGGGTCAGCTAAGCCAACTCTGTCATAAACAGTACTTGATGTTTTTAAGGCTCTCAATCGGCAGCATCCCCTCCAAACCTCTTGGATACAAGGTGATTTGAGATTTACAGACAGGGTCTCTGAGGAAGAAATTCATAATCCTATTAAAGCCATGCAGAAAGTCTGAGCAGGATCCCAGCTCAGGGCTGTTCTGTCCAGCTGCTACTTCTCCTCTTTCCATCCGACTGATACTTTCAGCCACCTTCTGGGACACCACAGCCATGCTCGTAAGAAATTCCCTTCTTTTTTATAGCGTATAAAGAAATATCTTCCCTACTTAACGGTGAGTAAGCTGGTGAGGCAAAGTTAAAACAGAGATACTCTGGAGGAAGAGGAGGAGGGATGGCATGACGTCATGCCTGACCTTGCGTACATGACCTGGAGCACACCTCCAGGTGCTGCTGGTCAGCTTGTGCTCATGCGAAGGGGGACACCAGGACATCGTGTCTCATCAGCTGTGCCCGTAATTTTGTCCCTGCAGGATGATGGAGCAACGTGGCAATGGGGACGCAGGAGCTCTGCTCCTGCTGAGCTTTCCTTGCACTGTCCTAGGTGACTTAGATGAATATTGTTTCGGAAAGATTGGAAAAGTTCTGATTTCTCAAGTCTTAAAAGCCTGGCCTTGTTTAAGATTATTTTTCTCAGATATTTAATATTTTCAGTGCTGAAAATGTTAATAAAGACATGAGCAACTTCTTCAGCTTACTGAATCTGATTCCAATTGAAAATCAAGGCCAAGTGAGGGGGGCTGGGTAAGCTGGGAAGTCTTCCTGAAGAAAAATAAAAAGCAAAATCGTTAATGTTGAGTTTTATTTTCTTAGGAAGGCAAAAAAAAATCTGAAAGACAGACTTTTGGAGGCAAAATTGACTCGTCAGCCGAATCTTTGGCCATATATTATGCCCAATTCCCTACCGCCTGAAAGGCTCTTCCAGTTTGTCACTGGTCCTTCACCCGTATTTGTGAACTAAGTACAACTCCAACAAGAATGGGATGTATATGGGGACCTTGAGTGGGCAACAGGCAGAAATAGGGTGAGTTTTTTTCTAATATGGATCCAAGGCTTAAAATAATCTGTAGACCCTGAGGACCTCTCCGTTATCTAGCTCTTTTGTCAGGAGAAAATCGCCATCGCTTCCTGGCAGCAGAGATTTGATGCACAAAGGAAATGTTAATAATTTCCCACGTTGTGGGATCTGGAGAAGTCGTCTCCCAGTCCGCAAGAGGTTTGAATTGGTGGATGGACTGGCACTCGCATCGTTCTCTAGGCCAACTGGTGGCGTACCAAGCGTACGTGATGTTTATTGGTTTCAAGCTTGGCCAATGCTGAGTTTGAAGCCCGGGTTTATTTTGGAAGATGGGGCGATGCCGTGGTTGAATGGCACGTAGGTCGATGCCCATTCTTGCCGGCTGTACTGTCCGTGGTCTCTTCCGTAGCTCCCTTCCAGGACTGCCTAACCACATGCTAATTGGGTGCTGGCTCCAGGCTTTCTATTTTAATGCTGTTTGATGATAATAATCATTCCCGCAGGATGAATGGTTGAGAACAAAGACAGGAAACGTCCCCTGATTAGATAGAGGCAGGGGAGCCACTGGAGGAAAAAAAAAAACAAATGACAAAAATGACAAATGAGGGTCCTGTAACTTCTGCCATCCTCCTGGGGCATGTGGAAGGGCCTGGAAGGATATGTGAATAAGACCATAATTTACTGGTTTGGCAAACCATATTGTTGGAAGTCTTCAAGTATCTTCCCCATCTGCAGACAAATGCCAGCAGGAGAGATAAGGCCAGGCAGATACCAGGACGGAGCTGCTTGGGGTGCAGTTACACAAAGCCTCCTTCATGCCAATCTATTGAAACTTATTGGTGACCTTTGCTGTTAATGTTATTACTGGGTAAGAGCAGGAGAGACGACATTCAGATGTAGGTTTGGGTGATGAGCAGTGTGTGAGGTACATCTACAAGGTATTCTGAGCACTAGTTGGAGTCTGACCTTGGTTTGCGTTGACTTGTGTTGATGGAAGGCCATGCCCAGGCTGAGCTTGGTGTGCTCCTTGGGAAACACCAAGTGCTGTTCCTCAACAGCAACCCGAATGTGTATGTTTCTGCCGAGTAGGTGGTTGTGGTCTATCTAGCTTCTCAGTTTCTGGGTAAATCTGTCTTTACAGTACTATCAAGTATCTTCAGGATCCTGCAAGGGCTCGTGGGTCTCTTGCTGCAAGGGCAGGGAAGTTCTTCAGGAGCGTGTGTTGGGCTTTAAGTGTCCATCCACATGTAGAAACATGGGGGTGCGGAGCTTGGACCAGGTAGTGCTCAACCCTATGTGCTGATCAGGAATCAGAGATACCGTTACGATGTGATTTTACTTGGGCCTTTTTGTAAAAGTTCTCTGCAAACCCGTCAAGAGCAGTCTAGCATTTCTTAGAGGAAATGATCTACAAAAGCAAACTCTTCGACTTCAGTCAAATAGTTGTCAGAACATTGTAGCTTCTTGAAACCGGAAAGGTTTTAATTTTCAGTGGTTGAAAACTGAGTGGGAGCTGGAAGTACAGGGGGGCTGGTTCTGATTAGCCCCAAGTCCCCACACGCTCTCATGCATTTTGGTTATATTCTTGTCTGTTAAACTTAGTTTCAGTTAACTCTGTTTCAAGCATCACCGTGGGTTTGCTTATGATCATTGCATGCTGAGGGTACAAATGGAGTATGGGCATCACTGTGAAGCCCCCCAAGCCTTGGAACTCAGGCTAGAGGGGCTCTGAGGTTCCCAGGATTTTGATACTTCCATGGCATGGTAAAACCTCCAAGAGATTTTCTGAAGCCCCATGAAGCATCAAAGCCTAACTCCTTATTTTGTCACTGTTTTGACTCTAATAGAGGCAAAAGCCTGACCTGAAGAACATCTCTAGGTCTTGTTATCTCTGGTGTGCCTTGGCCTGCTCCTTACAAAACGCATTGAATAAAGGGTTTCTGCGGCTCTCGGTGATATCTGGGTTTGAAGCCTGGAGAAAGCTGCTGAAGGTAAATGGAAATATTCTGACTTAAATACTTTTGACTTAAGCTCTGGGGTAAAGTACGTTTTCTAATGCTATAAAGGTTTTATCAATGTCATTTTTGAAAGAGACAATGGCTTTTTAGGTGTGTTTTTATAAAAACTCAAGTCTTCCATCTATGCTTAGAGATAATTTGTAACTACTTTCTTAGACCTGTGCCGTAAAATAAATGAGGGACATGCCTGGAAAATACTGAGTTGGCTTAAACGTGGTGCAGAGCGATTTTAGTTTCTTTTACGCCGCATTTTTCAACGGGAGAAATGGGATGATATAAGGCGTTTGATCTCCGAATGTTGCAATTTTTTTAGCGTTTGTTTCCAGTCGTGTGTTTTCCTGGCAATCAGTTTATGGAACCTTTCACCTCTAGATCTCTGCCTCCAGTGTCACATGCATTGCTCAGGTCCAGCCATCTGGCTCTTCTCTCCCACCCCTGAACAGGTGTGTTGGGGGTAACCTTTTTTCTGTAAAGGGAGAAAACCAAATACTTTGCAACCATTGCTACTTGGCAGCTCCGTTGGATGGCCTCAGCAGGGTGAAGGACTGAAAAACTTCAGAATGACCTACTGGTCCCTTTCTAGATCAGGTATTCCAGCCTGGGACTGAGGTATACTCATTGCTGGAACTATTGTCAAGCCAATGAGTGACTCCAGTTCCTAATCAGATATTCTTCCCTCCCCACTCCTTTGGGGAGGGTCTAGTGAATTACAATGTGGCTTCAAAACACTGACTGCAAGATTGGGCAGCCCTGCAGGATTCCCTCTCTTGAGATCAGTTCAAGATCTGTTAGGAATCCCTAATGTCCACAGGGAAGAGCAGAACAATTGGCCTAGAGCAATATCGTCTGAAGAGCTGGTGTAACTTCAAGGTGGAGGCTATAAAAAGGTCACTGAAGTTTAAAAATATCTAACAATTTATTCTTATCCTTTATCTCTAGTAGAAACACTTCCAAAAATGTCCCTATGTCACTCCTGTTTCCTTGTACCTTCGTGTATGTATGAAAAGGACACTATTTCTGAGTTCCAGTAGACCACGCTACTGCACACTGGGCTAGATGATCCTTGAGGTCCATTCCAACCTGGTATTATATGATTCAGCTGCTCCTGGATGTGCCAGATCTTGCAGTGAAGAGCCCACCTTTCCCAGATGGCTGTCCTGCCAGCTCTGGCCTCTCCCAGCTGAGCTGCTACTTAAGGAAAGTTCCGTTCCCCTTGCGGAAAGGGAAAAAGCTATAATTTGGTTTGAGCAGGCACAGCTTTGGGGCTTGGATTGCTCTCCGAAGGCGCAGTCTGTGATTCCAACCTCAAATAGGCTCCATCATGTGTCGTTCCAGCCTCCGTTGTGTGCGTGCGCACGCGGTTAACTGTTTCCATGTTTTTGACAGATGGCTTGATGTACCTCGCAGCGAAGCCAACATCCTGTTGAACAAACAATGAGGAAAGAAGAGGGAGGAAGAATGGGGTGTGGGAGAGAACACAGGATGCCATTTATATTTTTATTTATGCAAGCGTTGGATTTTAAAAAAAAAAAAATATTCTGTACGCGGCGGATTGAGGATTGGGGAGAAAATGGGACTTGGAGGCTTCATTTATGAGGAGTCTTCAAAGAGAAAGCTTCTAAATGTCCCTCCAGAGACTGTGAGACTTGTCATTACTCTTACTTGTACTGACATCACGGAGAGTCACGCCGTTGGATGAATGGAGTTACTGGGTTATAAGTCTTTTGTAAGGCGCTCGGTCCATCAGGCCTTGGCAGTGGGGTTTCTTTGGGAGAGGCTTTCAAAGTTCAGGCTGTGCAGTGGTTTGCTTTCAAGGTTTTATGTGCATGTCAGAAATGTCAGACGCCCTCATCGGGCTTCATCTTTCAGTGAATTGCTTTGGTAAGTGACCCCGTGGTCCATGACCCCAGAGTTGCTGCCCGTGGTCCAGCACATGTTTTAGTAAGACCAGAGTGGCTCATGCAAGATGTTTCCTTCTGGTCGGAGCACCGGCCTGGGACTTGGTGTTACATCTGTGGGGTCAACCTGGAGAAACTGAAGCAGTCTCTTCTCAACCTGTAGTGTAATCAGGAATATTTGACTGTTTCTGCACAGTGTTTTTGAGATCAAGTGATACAGAGTGCTGTAGGGCTGGAAAGCTCTCCAGATAGCTGATAGCTGTCTGTTATTGTGATGGCCAGCAGAAAACTTTCTCAGTCTTGTAGGCAAACTGTATCAGTGGTGTTGGTGCTGTCTCGACAGAGGAATAATCCCAGGTCACCCGGAGTGTGGGACTCAAGTGAAGGCAGTTTATTTGATGAATGGCTTGAGAAGTTTGTCTATTATTGTTGTAGTTCTCATTGGGCCAAAGCTCCTGCCTGGGTTCTCCATAGTAGGGCACACAGCAATCTCCAGTGGTTTCTGATGGCTGTTGTCGGAGCAGATCCTGCCTCAGCTGTGGCTTCTGAATAACCAGGGTTGCTCTTGCAGGACTTGAGCACTGGCTGACATCTGCTCCCCCTGGTCAGTGTGATTGATTTAGCTGAACACAGAGTTCTGCTGACCCCAACTCCTCAAAGAAGAGCTGTCTCTGCTTTACACCTCTTCCTTTCATCTATGCCTCGGTCTAGGTGTTGCTCTGCTTTCTGTCTACCATGACCCAGCTCTTCTGTTTACCTTTGGATCAGATTTTTATTTCCCTACCACATGAACCATATGCAAATTTACACTTTTTCTTTCCTTCTTTTATGTTTCTGCATCGCTCCCTCCTGTGATCGTGCCCTGGTTTACAGTAATGTTCTCTCAGGTCAGATCCCATACAAGCGTGTGGCTGATTGAAGCAAGTTCCCCCCATTTGGGGATTTTTCTGCAAGGGAACAGAACAGATTTTACTCCTGAATTTGGTGGGGTAGGTCCCTGTTACCTGCTCAAAACACTGGTCCATGACACAAGGAAAGTGGAGCTGGTGATAGTTCCTACAAGAGCTGCTAATTCTGATACCCCTTGCTCTTCAGCAGCTCCAGGGATCTTCATGTGTAGAATCCCTTCCATGATGCAGTGAGGGGCTGCTCAACCAGGCCATCAAGCTGTTTCGGGAGGTGGTCGGACAACAGCATTCTGCTGCCAGGATATCAAGATACCCTTCCTGAATTGCTGCTGAACACCTCACTCCAAGGGTGTACCTGTTAGTCCAAGATCAGAATTTATCAGTATTTTACCCCCTAAAAGCTCCCAGTTCTAAGGTCGAGAAGCACCTGTAGAATAGAGTGATAGACTCGTTTTGGCTGAAAGAGACCATTAAGGTCACCGAGTCCAACCGTTCCCCCAGCACTAACCCATGTCCCTCAGCACCACATCTCCATGGCTGTGAAACCCCTCCAGGGATCATGAGGAGTCCACCACTGCCTTGGGCAGCCTGAGCCAGGACAATGGGGAAGAAACTGTTCCTCCTATCAAACCTAAATCTCCCCTAGTGCAACTTGAGGTTGTTTCCTCTTGACCTACCACTTGTTCCCTGGGAGAAGAGCATGACCCCACCTGCCTCCAACCTCCCTTTAGAGAGTTGTCAAGAGTGAGGTGGTCTCCTCTGAGCCTCCTTTTCTTCCAGCTCAACACCCCCAGGTCCCTCAGCCACTCCTCACCAGACTTGTGCTCTAGACCCTTCACCAGCTTTGCTGCCCTTCTTTGGACACACTCCAGCCCCTCAAACCATGAACCTCTCCAGTTCCGCAGAGGCATTTGCAGGGATCCCAAGTGGTTCCCGGTCCCTGAAATAGCACGACCCGTTAACCGCTGCCAGCTGAAAAAAACCCCACACGCCATGACAGGCGCTTGGGGAGGCGTCGCTGTGCCAAGTCCCCTTTTACAATACATCATCCCCCTTTCCACACGTTTCCCAGGCAATGGGAATGTTTTTCCATGAAGCGAAGTATAAAGTGAGTTATAAAGATATTTAAAGGAACTTTTTGCCCTGGCCTGGCCTGGAAGATCTGAGGTCATTCACAGTGCATGTTAGTAAATATGTGTAGGGCCTTTGGAGCTTTCTTCCCAAGAAACAGCTAATAAAGCTAGCTGACGGTGTTTGTTGTTCATGCCAAGACACATTCCAGCATCTGATTATTTTATGTCATTACTTTAATGTGGAAAGAAAGAGAAGCATTAATTTTTCCAGGTGGATCAGCCTGGCTTTAGAGAGGTCACGGTGGATGGTAGGTTGGTTGAATTAAAACTCACCCAAACTTTTATGCCACTAATAAACTTGGTGGAGCTAAACTTGACAGTTTAGGGTAAGGAGAGCTGAAGAAGGATGAATACGGCAGCTGAATTCGCCGACTCCCATTCGGAGGCGTTTCTGCATTTGCAGATTTGATGTGGAATTGAAAGAGGAATGAAAAAGAGACAATAGTGTTGTAATTGCTTAAGTGGCTCAAACTGCAGAGGAAACGTTAGAAACTCATGTCAAAGACCTCCTTGGAGTCATATGTAGTACAGAAGATATCAAAGAGGAACTGCTGCTGCCTCAGAAATTCTGTACTTGGAGAGGGAGGAAGAGATTATTCCCATTTGGAATAAAATGCTAAATTTACCGTGTCCTGCAGGCCAACTTCAAAAATGGATTTAATATTCCCAGAACATTTTGTCGGGGAGGATTAGTCACTTGAACTTTTTTATTGTGGTAAATAATACAGAAATCTAACAAACATTCTGACATTTTGAAAAAAAAAAGAAGTCATCAAAATCAATACTTCGCTTTCAATCTCTGCTCTTTTAAGATAATTACCCTGTTTCAGCTCTTCTAAATCAGCAGTACTCTTAGCCTGAGGTTGTAGTCCTTAGATTTGTGACCAAGCCTTACTCGTGGGACTAGGGAATAATGAATTTTGTGAAACTGGATCACCAAGTAGGGACTTTCTACATCAGAAGTCATGGTAGACTCGTGATTTGGTTTAATTTCTCACTTTTGTGTCACTTCTTTGGCATTTCTCTTAATTCTCCCCAACGCACCCAGAACTGGAAACAGGACGTCTGAAGTCTGGGAATTTGTGGCCACCTTCTTATCTCGCCTTGTTTTTCCACTGCTATAACTTTAATGCAGGGTCATCTTTTTTTGTTTAAATATTCTGGTGTGAGAGAAATGAAGACCAAAGGACTTTGGATAGTTTATGATGGGTTACTGGATCTAAGTGGCAAGTTAGAAGCGATCCGTATCCGGTCTGTTCAACTCTGTTATCCATTTAATCACTGTGATTCCAGGCACTGGGAATTTCTAAATGTTCTTTGAAAATTAAGTGGCTCATTACAAGCGGTGTTGCGAACCCTTCTGCTGGTAGTAGCTTGGCTGCTGAAAGGACATAATTTGTGATTTGCAGGCATCAGCGGTGTTGTACACGGGTTAAATCCAAACCCCAGTTTTCAAGGAGTTTTCTCCTATCTTATAACACAGTTGTTAACTACTACACATGGTTGTTGTGCTTGACATTAGATGGTGAAGAAGTGAAAATAAATATTCAAATCTCATTTATGTCTGGTCCTGCTGAACAGAATGGAGATAGCAGGCTGGTGTCCAGTAGTCTTAAGTGCAACATGTGGCCTTTGGTTCTAACTGAACCTGGAAGTTCCTGGGTTACACTGGTGTCATGAGGGCTTTCTGCGTTGTCTCCTGTGGGGACAAGATGCAAGAGTTGGGGCTGTTCAGACTAGAGAAGAGGAGGCTCTGGGGAGACCTTATAGTGGCCTACCAGTACCTGAAGGGGTCTACAGGAGAGCTGGGAAAGGGCTTTTTACAAGAGTTTGTAGTGGCAGGACAAGGGGAAATTGCTTTAAGATGGACGAGGGGAGATTTAGATTAAATATTAGGAGGAAATTCTTCACAGTGAGAGTGGTGAGACCCTGACACAGGTTGTCCAGGAAAGTTGTGGGTGCCCCATCCCTGGAAGTGTCCAAGGCCAGGTTGGGCAGGGCCTTGAGCAACCTGGTCTAGTGGGAGGTGTCCCTGTCCATGGAAGGGGAGTTGGAACTGGATTATCTTTAAGGTCCCTTCCAACCGAAACCACTCTGTGATTCTATGAAAGGGTGTTATAAAGAAAGTAGTCATTAACTTTCCAAACCTGTGGATAAACAAGGGCTAACAGGCCTCATTTTCAACATACTAGGGAATTTTTTTCTCTGTAAGCAGCAGAACAAGACTGGATGTTCCCAACAACTGTCTAAGTCTGGTCTAAATTGCAATATAGGAATCCCATCCAGAAGTGATCTGTGAGTGAGTTTTCATTGAAAATTCTTAGAGATTGAATATTCAAGGTTTCCTAAACTTCTGCTGGAGAGATTTCTTACTGCAGCAGTTGCAGCTGTGAAGGTCATGAGCAACACTTGACCAGCTTGGTACAACGATTTCATGAGTAGGGAATGTGTTTTTGGAGATCAGTCCATTTTCAAACTTGGTGTCTAAAATGTAGATTAATGTATTTGAAATCTGACTTGAAACATCTTGCATTTGGTGTAACATTGCAGGGATTACCCAAGGAGAAGTACCCTTTGGATCCTGATCAAAACTTTAAAGTGAAAAGATCAGAGTAGTTCTGATCCTGAAGAGCTGGGTCTAGTGTAGAAGGTGGAGCATCATTACTGATCTGTTAGTAGGCTTAGATTATTTAATCCCACCTTCTTGAGAAGTGGTGTTTAGCGCAGTTCTGATCCCTCCAATCTACATTTTTGGTTCTGTTTTGCATTGTCTCTTATCAAAAGGAAAAATTTCAAGGACTGTATGTAGGTTTTGAAAACAGGAAACAAAAAGCACTGGCAAGACAAAAGAGACCTCTTAAATTGATTATGTACTCAGCTTTCTTAAACTGCTGAAGTTTAACCGTGGCCTTGCTTCTTCAGCCCAGCTTCTCTTTCTTCCTGGCTTTAGCTGCAGAAAAAAATAACAATAAAACTTTGTATTGTGATGTAGAATGTCATGTTCCCAATGTCAAGATTCATTGCATTCACCCATCACAAGAAAAACATGACTGTGGTCTAGATCTTGGATGGGGTCCAGGAGTTGGATGTCGGCAAACCCTATGGGTCTCCTTGGGGGTTTTTTGTTGGGGTCTCATGCAAAGAACTCAAGTCTGCAAAAAGGAAGCATTCTTGGTGTCTCAGAAATTGCTTCACACTCATCGTCAAGGTCTGAAGACTGTGACAAATGGACAGAACGGACACGGTAACATGGGACAGACCACAAAATCGTGAATGACCTGCAACGATTTCTCTGTCAGGCAGCAGCACAGTTAATCAAGGCTCAGGGATATGCACTACATTATGGTGCTCAGGTTGGAAACCTTTCAAAACCTCCAGGGTTGGACATGCCTCCAGATATCTGTGAAACTATTAGAAAGTGAGGAAGGATGGAAATATGTATGTGATGGAAAATGTAAAGCCTTTGGTTGCCCTCAGATTGTTTCAGTGGTATTTTCTTGAATTGTTCTGAATATCTTGGGGGTGAGTGGAGAAGAGGAAAACTTGCAAAACTTCTACATTTTATGGATATTTAGCTTTTTGATAATGATGTTGGTAGAACATGAGTTGATTCAAAGGAATCAGCTGGCTCCTTTTTGTAGCCTTGAGCCACTTTTGAGTTATTTTTTTGACAGCAACAACAGATTCTTACTCCCTCCACATTTTTCCCGTAGGTTGGAGTGAAATCTACCTTCTTACTGAATGTGCTTACAATTAGCAAAGCGGTCACTTCTGAGGAAGGGTGGACATTTGACCCAAGTGGTTTCACAAAGCTTGGAAAGATCTCCTCTGTAACTGTTTGCGTGGTCAGGGGAATGACAGGGGGAAAGAAACAAAACACATCAAGTTCGATCTACAAAGTAAATTCTTTTCCCTCGTTTTTCTGATGATTATTTTTCTTTATGCTGGAATGAAGTTGTGTTCTTAACGTCTTCAGATATTCCCCTCAGCTCTCTATCCACCTCCAAAATTGCCTTGAGTCTAAACAGGTCATCACAGAAGAAGCTGGGCCATTGCAGAGCTCTAGGGGTGAGTTGAGGTTTTGAAGTTCTCTGCGATACTGTTCAGGACTTACCCTGGGAACCCAGGATATCCTGATTGAAGAGCGATCTACCTTTCACACAGTCCTAAAGCCTGCGGAGATGTGGGAACCTAAAAATGGGGCTTGCTCAGAATTGGGCTGCTAAGAAGCTGGGAAAACGAGCTGACTACAATACAGCGGATTTCTGTTGGAAACCAGCGTGGTTGATGTCAGGATTTTGTGGAGATCGGCATTCCTCTAAGGAGCATCTCTAAATTGGACACATTTGGACTCTGCAGTTTTCTGATGCAATTTCTGGATCATTCTAAATGATGGTTACATGCCTTTGGTGAAGCTGTAGCAAATGAGAGTGGGTCATGAGGAGAAAGGATCTTATATGCACTCAGATCTGCACCACTAAAGTGTGTCCAGATGGACAGATGACCTCCAGAGGTCCCTTCTAGCCTAAATTATTCAATGACTCCATCTCTAGCATTCCAGAGGGAGCGTTAGGTGAAACTAGGACCATCCCATATGGGGAAGAGGATAGAGTTATATCTGCAAGTCTGGTATCTTGACCCCATCCTCTGCCCTCACCATCCATCATTGGGCACTGGTATTTTATTCTACCAGAATGTCAATCACCATTTCAATTAGTGAGTGGGAGGAGAGAGTGTGGATGATAGCACCCGATCTTCCATTTGATTTAGGATGAATCACACTTAAGAGGGCATCTGAGGTTAAAGAACACAGGATTCTGGACACATGTATAAATCAACAGGCTTGAGGTTTTCATTATTCACCTTCTAATGTATGAAGCGATATGACTCATTGGATCATAAAAGAGATCAAATAGCTTTGTTGCTAATAATTCTTTCCTTGACCCATTCCCTGGCACATTAGGTTAGTAAACAGAGTTTTAATGGCATCCCTTGGAAGTAATAACACCACGCCTTTATAGCACCTTGGCTGGCTGTATGCTCCTGGCGATGGCCACGCTTGGGTTTCATCCTCAGCCGTTTGTGGGAACTAATGCGCTTTCAGAGCTGAAGTCTTCGGTTATTGCCTTTTTGAGATGGATCATCTCCAGTTACTCTGCCTCCCACCCACCTCTTCCACAGATGACATTTGAACCCTCCCGGGAGCCCACAACTCCGCTCTCCCCAAACGATAAGCGCTCCCCGTAATATTCTGGTGGAGATAACACGCTTGAACTTCAGCGTGTTGTTCATGTCTAATGAGCTCACGGCGCCATTTATTGTTTTATGGCCAAATCATGATTGTTCATTAACAAAAGTAGCATTAGACCATGTGCCAAGCTGGGACAGAGGAAAAGGTAAAGAAAAGTGGTGTGATGGAGGGTAATAAGAGTGTGGTACCTATGGTAGCAACAATGGTAAACTTCCTGCGGGCTCCGGTGCTGGTTCTGTGCAGCTGCTGCTGTGGAGAAGCCTCGAGTAGAGGAAGAGCATCTCTTTCCAGTACAGGGCTCTGATGTTTGGAGTGATGAAGTGCTTTGAAGGGGCACAGTGTCCATCAACTCCAAAATTATTACACTCTAGTGCTGTAGTGATTTTTGTCCTGTCATGCGTCACCCTTTGCTGTCTGCTTTGTGTTGCTTCATTTGCCTCTGCCTATCTGTCCTGTTACTTGCTGGCTTCTAAAGTGGTGCTGCCTAACACCACACCACCGTAGCTCTGCCTGCCCAGGCTGCAAGGAGGGCTTGCTGGCTCCTAGGTTGGGAAATCCCTTAATCAGGGATTAGGAGCGGGGAAAAAGAAGGTCCCAGTATCCATCAGAGGAGTGAACTTCTTGGAACTGGTCTCAGTCCTTCTTGTGAGATCAGACTGATGGGAGAATAGTATGTCTAACTGGTGATGGAGAGCTGTGACCCATCTGGGTCACTGTCCAGAAGAGGGTCCTGTCATGGTGATCACTGACACAGTTCTTCTGGGATTGATGATGGGCAAGGTTCAGATGACATTTGCAGACTTCAGGACCTGAGTCTTGGTCCCAGGTAGCTGTGGACTGAGGAAATGCTTAGAGCCACTGTACGGTAGGCAACATCTGCGGATGACTGGGAAGTATTGCCTGTTCTGCTTGAGGCCTGTTATTGCCTTGTGGACTCACCTACCCTCAGCTGCATCTAACAGAAGGAGCTTGTTCCTTGGAAACAATGGGAAATGGTCAATTTGCACTGTAGAGAGAAGAGAATGGCCATATATAAGATTTATTTATTGGCCTTCTCTACCTCCCAGAGGTTTATTTGGATACCAAAAATATCCAGATCAAGAAGAAGAAGAAAAAGTAGTAGCTTCCTAGCTGCCCATCCCTTTAATTTCTATCCTGTTTAAAGAAACAGAGATGCCTGGTCTAGGGAGAGGATTAAGAGGGTAAAGGGCAGGAAGGAAAGGAATAGAAGGTTGGAAACTGTCAGTGTAGAACTTTGCTGCACTGTCATTTAGTGTCAGGTTGTTGCTGAGCCTACAACAGAGAGGAGGCCTTTGGAGAGAGAAGAAATGGAAACAAAGTCTCAGAAGTTTCTTCCGATTTTTATTTTTGATGGTAACTAATTTATTCATGGGGTGGACACACAAAGGCAGCAATGAACTTGGCAGCTGCGATGGTCACAAAAGAGTTTAGCTGCGCTGAGGTTGGAAGTCTCATCGTTATAGCCTGGAATCTCAACTGTTGCAGAGGTATGGACCGAGGAGCTTCAGAAGAGTGCTAGAAAGGGAAACGAGTGGGACGAGCAGGCAGGTGTCTGGGAGAACTGGGATTGCTCCACCTTATCTGAAGGACATTCTGTATCAGTGTTCATGTTATCATTGTTTCAGTCAGTTCCTATAGTTAATGAACAAGTTCTTCCATGAAGGCGACCAAACAAAAGACTGTTCAGGATCTGCATATAAATAGCTTCGGGACCGCCTCATGTTTTTATATATATGTATTGGTTAAACAAACTGACATGAATAAACAATAGCAATATAACGTCCTTTTTATAGATATTGCTCTGTACGTGCAACTGAGCTGTCTGGTGTGTTTACTCCAGCTCGTAAACCACGTGTGTTTAGCACAGGATGTGTCCTCTTCATCATTCGCAGTTGTATAAACGGAGCCTTTCGTGGTGGGGCTGTCGTGCAAGAAAACGCTACAAGCCTGGGGCAGAACGTATTGGGTGTCAGGGGGTGGATGTATTCAACAGGAGATTTAATTAAAAGGCCATCATGGTATCTTCTAACTGAAGAGTGTATTCAGTTAAAAACTGGTTAGAGCTGAATCACCATCTGAGTTCTATGGAAAAACTTTGAGTGGGGGCTAGGGTAGTTAGATACCAAATATCTACGTGGTCTTGGAGAACAGGAGTATTTAACTCCCATAAAAGTCTCTGGAATTGTTAGTAACAACTGAATTCAGGCTGAATTCGTACCTGATTTTGTAGAATCACTGGTCTTTGCCTGTAGTCTTGGCTTAGGGAGGAAAAGCTGCTCTCTGATCTGTACTGGAAAGCCAACACTGGATTTGGAGTGCACTCTGAGCTCTTGCCAGCTCTGCTCTGGAAGAGTATGGCCCAGTGAGCAGCCCTTGCAGGACCAACAGGGCTAAGGTGGGGAATTTTGCCCTAAACCTTGTAAAACTCTTAAAAATATTGACTGTTCCCCCTTCCTTGTGAGTATGGAT
This sequence comes from Todus mexicanus, assembly GCA_013389965.1. Lineage (NCBI taxonomy): Eukaryota > Metazoa > Chordata > Aves > Coraciiformes > Todidae > Todus > Todus mexicanus. Next base: position 19,455 of record WEIS01068561.1, read on the forward strand.
GGGAACTGGAAGAGCACCTCCAGTATTTAGGAACACAGAAGCCTCGTGTGAGAGGACAGATATTAAGTTGTTTATGGTGAGAGATTTCCTCCATGGGTGGTTTATTCTAGAATTTCACATCCACGCAAAGCCTGATCAGTAATGCCCAGCTCTTCCCAAACACTGGATGCAAGCTCTTTCCAGAGGAGTAATTGCCTCTCTGTTTCCACATGAGGGAAACCAAAGCAGAGCAAAGTAGTTGATTTATCCAAGCCAGAAGCCAAACATCTGGGTATTAGGATATTGTAATGGTCCCCTTCAGCAGCTACTAGCTTGGACTAACCTCAGATCTGCTCTGGTAAGGTCATCTCTGGACCTTCCCATCAGCACTTTGGTGCCTGGGAGATGCCTCCTGAGAACATGTAGTCTTTATTTTCTGAACTTTTATCGTCCTCCGTGGTGTTTCTCCATCGCAGTGGTTTGTATCTTCCCTCCTCTCTGGCTCCTTGCATGCCGCCCAGGACAGCTGCCTCCATAGCCCAAATCAGAAAGATCCATTAGGGTGTTATTAGCCTCTTCTTTTGTATCCTACGGCGTGAGAGCAACGGCTGAGCCCACTTGGCCTTCAAATGTTTAACAGATTGGCCCACGTCTAATTTCTGCAGCGGTGTTTACAGAAGGTGGAGGATGGCGGGAGAGGGGGGCTGCTGCGCGAGGGAGGAGGGCACGAGTGAAAAAGAAATCACTAACCCTCCATCAAAGAGCTGCTTTCCTACTTGTGGTTTCAAAATGCTTCCTCCTTCCCCAGCTATCCTGTAATCACTCTCCAACATTCACCAGAGCAGTGTTTACATCCAGCCCTATTACCGGCAGGGGAGACAGGAGAAATTAAGGGCTCCCATGCCCCATTATCTCCCCCTCCTCTCCTCCTCCCACAGGCAGACACACTTCTCTCCCCTTGCCCCTTTTCATCAAACGCCTCCAATTCATGAAGGAGTAAAAGCCCTTTAATGGGATTCTGCAGATCTTAAAATCCAGGTGGTTTGTTTAAAGAAAAAATAGGGAAAAAAAGAGAGGAGAGAGGAGGGGAATAAAATTAAAAAAAAAACCACCCACACCTTGGAGAAAAATATCACCGGCTCCTTCTTTTTTTGGCTTCTTTTGTTCCTTTTTCACGTTGCCTTGAACCTTTTTCTCCTCCACAAGCCCACTTGGCAGCCGGTGGGGGAGCTGAAGTTTGACTTGGATGGCTGGGGAGACCACACAGAGCTCACCCTGGCTGGAATTAATTTCCGATGTACAGCTGAAGAATCCCATGCGCGCACACCAGCGCAGCGAGCCCTCACGTTTCCTTTTGATTTCCTCCTCGTGCTTCCTTCTCCAGATCCCCTGGTTTTATCAGAAGCAGAGCGAGCCGCGGTGCCGCCGCCGCTGTCGAGGCGAGAGGCTCTTGACCCAGCGTGGCAGCAGAGCCGGCGAAGGCGGAGGCTCTTAGATGTTGGACGTGTGAAAAATGGCGAATGTTGGACAACAATAAATGCAGATTATGACTTTTTTTTACTTTTTTTTTTAAATGAAGGGTAAAAAAAGGATAGTCATCTGGCACTGGCACTTGACGGGGACTTGAGGTCTGATTCCAATTCCTTGTTTAACCGCAGATTTCCTCTAAATAATTCTCGTAATCTCTCGATTCCCCAGCTGAGGTCAGGGGCCCATTGTTCTACACCCTGTAACAACACAATGGGACACAGTTCCTGCCCCAAAGAGCTTACAGTGAAAACAATCAAAGAATGAAAAAGAAACCCAGGCTTGCCTGAAGTTACACCCTGGTGTTAAATTGAAGATTGGAACCAGACCTCCTGACTCTCTAGGTTTCAAGTCTTCTGCAATTGCAACGTTCTTCTGGCTCCTATCATTAGATTCACGCTGCAATGTTCAAGACCATCAAAATAGAAACCATTGAATCCTCGGAGCAGAGGAGTGGGAGTTGTGTTGATGACAGGCAGCTCTGGTTCCGTAGGAAGGACCGTCTTTGTGTTACACTCGGTGTTGGGTTGTACTTAGCAGCAGACAGAGATTGGGAAGTTCAGGAAGCTGAATAACCTTGGAGGTTACTGGATTTCCTACGAACCAGAGCAATGGACCAGTATTGTAACGGGTTAGGCTGGTAACGGCGTTGCGTCAAGCTTTAATGAAGTCCCCCAACGGGAAGGGAGATGGCTGTGGGGCATATGGGGATATTTAAGTGGAGAACAGTCACTCCCACATGGAGGACTTGTTAGAATAGCTCTGTGTCCGGAACTTGCTCCCCTCCCAGGGCATGGATGTATTGAATGCGTGGGGCGGCGGCGCACACGCGTGTGAACTTGTCCCAAGTCCTCTCAGTGCTGGCACGACAGCACTCGCGCCGCGGGAATATGCGCCGCGGTGGTCCTGGTGCAAGATGACAAACTGGAATGAGGTTCTGGGTGTACTGGCAATGCTCTAAAGCATCGACGTGCTCTTTATGACGGAAAGGTTAAAACGAAAGCAGGCTCAGCAGATGCCACCCTCAGTATCACTCCATAAATAAATACAGGATCTTACCCTATGTATTGCTGGAAACCTTGCGATGTTATTGCTTTGTTTAAGGTCTCAGCGTTGAGAGTGACCTGCTAAGATGGGTAGTGAACATTTGTGCATGCATAGCCATATATATGCATCCATATGTGCATTCTAAATTTTCCTTTGCTTTTCACACACAGAGTTTTTCAGTGGCACTACTTTAGCTTTGGATATTGAATATGATCAGCAGGGAAAAATGTGAGCGCTCATATCCTCTGTTTTCCTTGTCCTGCTTGTCAGTTTATGCGAAACTAGTAGTTACATGGAAATCTTTAATTTCGTCCACATTTAGCAACAGGGTAGATACCAGTTTCCAGACTTAGCAGAGAGATGGACACACAGACATCTCAAAGGGCTGCAGAATTCATCACGCATAACTTTTGGCCATCAGAGATTTCTTCCCCATGTACGTGAGGGCTGAGATTACACCTTAAACATGCTGTACATCTCAGAGATGTAGCCTGTACATTTTAGCCCATCATTAATGATCAAGGGAAACAGCTAATTTTAGGGTCTGGTTCACAGACTCATAGAATCATTTGGATTGGAAAAGACTTTGAAGATCAAGTCCAACCATTCACCCTACTCTATCGAGTCCACTGCTAAGCCAGATCCCCAAGGACCACATCTGCACAGCTTTTAAACACATCCAGGGATGGTTCAGCTGCTTTTTTTCAGATATCTTCATTTGGATGACAAAAATCTCACAGCTGGACCACCTGTTTCCTCTGACTATAAATGATTTACTGGCATGCAAGGAGATGCCTACAGCCTGCTGCTGTCTCACCCTAGAGCTGCGTGGGTCACCAGAGCTGCTTGGTTCTTCATGAGGGGTGGTAATGGTCCCGTGTGGTCGCTATCCTGTTGGTTCTGAGACCTTGATTTCAGGTATTGATGGAGAAAGCTCTTACAGAAGAGCATTATTAGACATGTAGCTGCAACTGGGAGAGTTGTTCTTCAGAGCACTGAGTCTAAGCTGTTGAACAAGACTTTATTCTTCAGGCTTAGGGATGACAGGTTTGACTGTACATCGAAATCAGCTTCATCCTCCTGATACTCTTAAATTTATTTCCTTTGTTTCCTAAAAAATGTGGGGAAATCAATAGATTTCCAAACACTTTCCAAAGGGAACTGCACTTTAGACCTCAGTTTCTGCAGAAGTACTGGCAAAGGGTGATGGGAGGAGCAGGAAAATGATCTAAAGGGGCATATTAAGATTCAGTGGTCATTTCTGCTAGCATAAAATGCTCCGGAATCACAAGATAGGCATCAAAAGCTGATAAGATTTAAAACATACGACGTCTATTTATTTGGCTCCTGGATTTTATGCGTTTGGGATGTTCTTGGACTTCCAAGATTTTCCTTGTAATAGCAAGGAAACTTGCTTCTTTTAATTTATTTTTTCTTTTAATGAGAGCTGAGACTCTCGTGTAATTGCTTGTTTCCTGGAGGTGGGGCCTTTAGGTAAATATCAGATATCCTAGAGATTCATGTTAACATCATGAGTTGGCAATTCTGGTTTATTTTACTTCAGAGGAGATTTTATTCGTGTACAAGATGGCTTTGGAATTGCCCTGGAAGAATTATCACCGGTGTTTGTTAGTTCTACTAATAGCTGCTGTAAGAGCAGTTGAGGGTTGGTTGGGG
>WEIS01068570.1:0-13803 GCA_013389965.1 Todus mexicanus
CTATGATTCTATGATTCTAAGCATTTGGTGCTGATTCATGAGGCAGAAACCTTCTGGACCTCTCTGGTGCTTTCTGCTCCTTTGCTCAGTAGTGAAGAGGTTAAAAATACTTAATATATTTGGGTGCTGAAAAACATTACGAAAAGGAAAAAAAAATTAAGGCTGATTAGGTCAACTGTCTCTCTAGATTTTGCTTGATTCTTTTCATACCTTGTAAATTTTCGTGGTAGAAATTAAGAGACAGTTTCAGTTCATTATTGATCAGGTACGTGTTTCCTTTTATGTTTAGTCCTGGGAGCTCTATACAATGGGGTTAATATGTTTATGCCACTGGCAGATAACACCAGCAGACGCTCCTCAGATTAAATGAGAAAGGAAAAAGTGTCTGTAATATCACGAGGTAAATAATAGTAATGTATTTTTAAAAGCCAGCAGTCAAGTTGCTGAAAAATGACAAGATGTACTTGATACATTAGACCTTTTAAGGTGAGCTTTGATTATTTTTTCTGTTATTTGCCTTCCAGTTTGAGTTTTTAAGTGTAAGATGGGTCAAGTTGTTCCCTCTTCCCTCTGCAAGGGGATTTGATCATTATGGTGAAAACTGGGAATATTTCTGGAAGTATTTCTGGGAATATTTCTTCACTGTTTTACTCCATGACTGGAGCTTTGGAAATACAAAATGCTGCAAGACTTGCAGTGAAATGCCAGGAAATTCTGAATCTTGCACGTTGTGCTTACAATTCAAGGTTCAGTCCAGTCCCAAAAACATTTACGCACGCCCCATAAATCCTCGTGCTTGGTCTGACAACAAAAATCTCTCCTTGTTTCTCCTCAGCTCCTTGCAGAACAACAGGGACGCTGCTTTTCCTGCATGGATGTGTATAAATATGCACACACTTTGTATGTTTATTTAAAAATTATTTTAGCATATCATGCAGAAGTCTCCTGAAATACCAGTTTAACTTAAGAGTACGTCACAGGTGTGATGGATTTCGTGTCCTCCAGCTCCCCAGCAGCGAGGGGATGACGAGGTGTTGATCTCCCTGCTGCAGTGAACCTTGCAGAGGACGTTTCCTATCCGATTACGGCCAACAAAATGTGGACATAGGATACGGGCCCGGTAACAAATACTCATTGAGATGTAAAAATGGTGCTGAGCACCAGCTGGTGCCTACAAAGACCTTTAAATTAGTGCCTGGGCTCTTGAATCAAGGTGTGCCTTTGTATGGGGAAAATTATTGACAACTTCCCAGTGGCTGATAAAAGGCCAGAAGATAACTTACTAACCTTTTTTAACCAAGTTTTCTTGTGCCTGCTAAGGAAGAGGTATTAGTGGGGAGTCTGGATGCACAGGGATGGGAAGACTCATGGGAAAGAACTACAGACTGTTCTTTACTGGGAAAAAAACCTTGTGCAATTATCACTGCAAGGTATGATGTGGTATCGCAGAGTTTTGAGGACAGTCCATCTCTGGCAACTTACCTGCTAGAAGAAAAAACTGGTTGTTTGACTCTTTGGCCTGGAAGAGACAACCAACCTTTCATACTCAGGGCCGCTGTTGTCTGCGCCTGCTCCTTTGGAAACGCTGGGACTTGTAGGAGACAATAGCCTGCATAAAACCGCAGGATACACAGTGTTCCAGGACACGTTTCTCTCAAAATGGGTTAAAAAGTTGAAGAAAACAAGCTAGTGACTAAATAATCCTGACTCAGAGCAGCAATGGAGGCAGAGGGCCCCAGGTTAATGCACCAGATGTGACTTGCTGGAGAATGGGTTTATTTAGACCCCGTCACGTTAATGAAAGGTGAGAGGTGGCAGGAATCCTGCGCTGCTCACGTGGCTCCCGGCGCTGCAGGGAGGAGAGTGGCAAATGCAGGAGAGGAAAAAGGTACCGGTAGGGTCATGACAGCTCCGGGGGCGAGGGTGAGTGTGGCAACCAAGCACCACCCCGGCCATCAGCACAAGGGCACTGGCCTTCGCTCTTGGCTGATGTTCCAGTCCCTTTGGGCTACCAAGTCATGCATGGGGAGCTCCAGCTGGAGAGCTGAGATTCTTGGCAGCGTGTCCAGAACCGCCTCCGTTTGGGGTTTTAAAGGTGTTTTGTTATCACTCATCGGGTTGTGGAAATGCCGGTCAGGAGGGAGCGCACGGTGCGTGCAGCAAACAAGAAATACTGGTTTGGGGAGTAGCTTTCATCATCTTCGGTGCTGTTTGAACAGGGGAAATAGTGAAATAGAAACTGCCGGTGCTTATTACTTGGTTTATACCCTCTCTTGATGATGACTTTGCCTTTGCAGGTGTATTTCATGAAAGTAGTGATAAAACTATCTTTGGAAAAATATTTATTAGGAAGCCAGTAGCTAATTAGTTTAATATACAGAGCATTACAGGATATGTAAAGGTGTAACCTCTGAGTAGGCGAAGTCTACTTGCTTTTGCAGATTCCTCAAAGAAGTTACTCATATCAGCATAGAATCATAGAACACCAGGTTGGAAGGGGCCTCAAGGATCATCAAGTCCAACCTTTTACGCCTGCTGCTTTTCTATGCCTGGTGTTATCACAGCTTGTCTCTCAAACGTCCTTTCCCAGCCATTCCTCTTTCCCAGCTCTCCTAAAACACTCTTAAATTTCATTAAAACAATCCGATTTGACATTTTCTGATGCTACGTACAAACAGAGCAGGAAGGGAAAACAGATGGATCAAGGGATACCTTTTACCACTCTCCTGAACTGCAGAACTTCATAAAAATAGTAATTTTTTACTACCTCCCTGGGGCATCCTGAGTGTGCAGAAAGAAATTGTTTGAGCCCAACCGGCTCTTTGTGCCATAGCGAGTGTGTGGTGGGATGCTGGTGGAAAATAAGGCATGAGATCAGAGAAAAAGGTCTTGGTTCAAGGTTTTCCATCACCTTCTCTGACCATGGTACTTTATGTGTGTGGAAACAACTGGTGCTGGGTGTTTACGGCAACTGAAAAAGTGGGAAGTGTTGTCATGGTGTGAGCGCGGCCTCGTAGGAAGCTTGATGTGCAAACACATTTTGTGTGGTGTCTTCTATTCTAACAGTGTATTAGAACTGTTTGCGTGTGCTGGGAAAACAAAACCATGTTATTTTTAGAGAAGAGATCTAATTACTGCTGCTCTTCCAAGGGAGCTTTAGTTACCAAATGGGAATCCACGACGATGCCAGTCTCCAGCCGAGAGCAGAGAGGGTTGTTGGGTTTGACCATTTCAAGGAGCTCATTTGTCCCTGGGAAAGGCAAAACCTCCAGAGGAGGGAAGGAGCCCTCCCTGGCTGGGGCTGTCACACGGAATCGAGACTCATTCCGTGAAGCGCCCGCGAGCGTCAGGCCGGGGACGAAACCAGAGCAGAGAGGGAGCTGTGGATCACCAAGTCATGACCCTTCGGGCTGCCACCAGCCTCGTTGTGCGCCAGAGCAGGGAGGGGAGCCTGGCTCGGCAGAGAACCCGCTCATCAAACGACACAGGCGCAGCTTCTCCATCCGACAGAAAGATTTCTAAAGCACTAGTGGCAAGAGGAATCTATGTCGTGCTTAAAAACACAGCTCTGAAGTCTAATTCCAGTTCACGGGTGGTTCAGGTCAGGCCGTTTGTTGCTGTGAAAACAGGACACAGAACTGGAGGGTAATTCCGTGTGTTGTATGAAGTTGTTTGGGGTTCTGAATACCTGAACACTCGCTCTGTAAAGAGGATCTGAAACCATGCTCTGAAGAGGCCATGGATTTTCTGTCAAGCTGGCAGTTCACTGCTAGTTTTTCTCCTTTTTTTCTATTTCAGCCCCTTCATCTTTCCCTCTCTCCCTCAAGGTGCGTTTTTCCGCTTCCCAGAGATGTCGTGATGGTGACAGTCCTGGTTTTGTTGTTGCTCCAGCCCAGTCCTCACCAGGAGCCTTTCGGAAGGGCTGTCAGGCTGCTCTGTTCCCTGGAACATGTATTCAATCTTACAATTTCATTCCTTTGTTCGCTATATTCTTGCTTTTTTTCATTCTTTAACCCATTCTCTCCTTTCACTGAGTTATTCATTCTGCGCTCGAGAGTCTCTTCTGCAGGTGTCAGCTCTAAAATCATCGTGATTACTGAAAGTCGCGGGGGGGGTGAAGCTGGAGGAGCACAGTTTACTGCCGTTTTCCTGGGCACTGAAATTAATGTGCACTGGTTTCAACAAGATCTCATTTCTTCGGGCAAGCTAATAGCCCGGTCACTTCATTATCCTGCCTTTCCGCACAAGTGCCAATGTAATAGAAATGCTTTTTATTTTCCAGGCTACCCTTTGGGTACTGAAGACAAATGCTTTCAAAAGCTGATCCATCATTTCTTCAGGATTTATTTTTTTCCCTGGCAGACCGAAAAAGCAATAAATCCGTTCATCGCCTGTTCTTTTAGGTTAGCACGTTGCACCTGCAGCCCCGGTTAGCGTCTTTCAAACCATCAGGCGGTGAGCTTTCATCAGCAGGTACTTCACCAAATCACGAAGGCTTTATTTGTCTATTTCTTTCTTTTCCCAAGAGGGCATTTTATTCCTGACAGCGTGAGTCAGGACAATTAAAAGGTTGCAGTGAAATAGTCCAGCTTCTGCTGTGATGCAATACGAACTGGAACGAGATGGTACCTTAGTCATGCTGAAGAAAACAACACCCAGTTGACGCTCAATTTGCTGGCTGCTGGTTTTCTCTTCCCAGTGCTGTCTCCCCTCATTTTACATCCTTGTGTAGGGAGCACCTGGGAAGGAGAAATGTTCTTCTGTGCGTGCAAACGGATTGTCAGCATGGAGTTAAAAAAAAGATGTCTTGTCCATGGTCACATTTTATGGAGAGAAGAGTTTTCTGAAGGAATAAAGAACTTCCTAAAGAAGTGGGTGGTGAGACCCTGGCCCAGGCTTCCCAGGGAAGCTGTGGATGCTCCATCCCTGGATGTGTTCAAGACCAGGTTGGGCGAGGTTTGGAGCAATCTGCTCTAGTGGGAGGTGTCCCTGCCCATGGCAGGGGGCTGGAACTAGATCATCTTTAAGGTCTCTTCCAACCCAAACCATTCTATGATTCTACAAAACAAGGAGTCAGGACTCTTGGGTTTTATTCCAGGTTTCAGCGCTGAGACTTCTCGTGTATTATTTACACCATTTTTAAAGCAGGACTAACAAAAATAGCGATTTTTACAGGAACATTTTGACTTAATTGTGAAGAGCTGTGCGGCTCTAGGATAAAAATTACTTCAGGGCAAAATTTTCTGTAATTCCTCTTGGTCTTTTGAAACAGGATTGAAAAGCGGGTTCAGTAGCTGCGTGTAATTCTCGGCAGGATTGTCCTTGGTTATTAGCTTCCCTTTCCAACCCCTTGCATTACACGAATTCTGCCCAAGGCGCTGGGGAGAGGTGGATGTTGACCCAGGTGGCCAGATGATGTTGTGATTCTCCTCGCTAGGACTTTCTGGGTTTAACTTATTTTGTCACAACAGTCCGGGGTCCATCTTGATCCCTCATCTCCAGCCACCCAGCTCTACAAACACACATATTTTCATAAAGCCTCGGCTTTCCTCGCCTTGCAGGGTTTAATTTTCTCAGTAACAGCAAGGGGCAGCGTCTGTGTTAGCCATGAAGAGTGGCGTGATGGCCAAGGGAAGCGTGTAGGAAATATTTCTGTGCACCATTATCTACCCAGTCAGATTTTCTGGCCTTTTCTCTCCTGTGATTTTCTAATTCCCTGCACTCGCCAGCAGAATTATCCAGACGTATTCTGTTGCGTAGAGAAGGTGTTGGCGTCGCTTGCGTCTTTTATTACTCTGATGCATAAGCAAAATGCTGGTGGAGCTACCGCGTAGAGTTTACACCGATGGAACCGCGCCAGGAGTGGTGTTCGAGGCAGAGGAGAAGGAAGCGATAAGCCACGATAGTTTTCAAGTGATTGGGTTCACGAGTGAACAACGATGGAAAGGAATTCTGGTTACCCGATCTATTTTGTTTCTCCCCCAGCCTTTCAAAGCACGTAAGCACCTGCTTGAATTTCATTGAACTTCAGGACGTGGTTCAAGGCTGGCAGCTCCCTGGGTGCCTCGGGGTTTCTCCTGCAGCTAAACTCCAACCTGACGGGACAGTAACGCTTCGGTGGTAATTTAGGAGGGTTCGAGGATTAAATGTTCTTGAAAAGCTATTTGCATAAAGGTTGGCGAAGGAGAGGATGAGCACGAGGAGGTGTTCAAACTGAGCAGTGAGATCTGCACAGCTTGGCTCGCCTCATCCATCTGCTTGGACGACATTATCTACATTGAACAGATTACATTTAATCTTGCCCGTGCGAGGAGAGCTGTGGAGCCTCAACAGCCACGGGAAAACCATCCCGTAAAGTTAGGCAAGTCAGATGGGAGCTTAAATTTCACGCCGGTTTCTCAGGAAAGCAACAGAGGAGGTGCACAAATATCTTGTCACCTTTCTGTCCTGCCCACGGTTGTTGGCTTGACGGGCCAGGAGGCTGGGGGTGCTTTGCCACGCTCCTTTCCGAGTTGGTGCTGGATTCCCCAGGCAAGCATTTTCTTTTTGCCTGCTGGACAACTGACCCCTCTTTCAGGCTTTAGTTTCCTCCTGTCGCGTTGCTCACCAAGAGCAGGACGTCTCCAGGCTCTCGGGGCAGCGGTGCTGGGGATGCAGGAGTTAAAGCCGGCGCAGTTTCCTGCTCCTCTGCTTGCTCAGGTGTGCTGCAGAGGGCAATAAAAATTCTCCACTTAGGAAACAACTTCATGCACAGAGCTTCAACAACTAGGCAGAATTCCAGGCTGGGAACTCTCCTCGTTGCTCTTTATTTTACAGATATTTTATATACAGCAGCTGTCATTTTGGACAGTGGAGACTTTCCTATCTGCTGCTACATTTTTTTTCCTAGTTTTTTTCCTATTTTTTTTTTTTTTTTGCCTGCTGAGTCATTGCCCAACTCAACCGTCATTTGTGTGCCTTTGCTTCCTGGAGTCTCGCATCGCCTTGTCACGTACCTTTCTCCTTCCCTCCTACACTGAATATCGCCGCATTCATTTCAAGCGCTTCAGCTCCAGTGAATCCCCTTCCCGATGGTCCCGTGGTGTCTGTCTGTGATCAGGGTGAGTGAGGCGTGTGGTAATGGGAGGCAGGATTTGTCCTGTGCTCAGCAAGCTGTTATTCCTGTGATAATGTTAATTTTTACAATTAGTCCTTGTCCTTAGCCAGCCGGCGAAGGCAGACGTATGGTCTTGTGACTGAGGGGACAGAAAACCTCCTTTGCTTTTGCTTTTTCATACGTTCCCCTGCTGGCATCTGCTGAAGGAATTAAATCCCTTTTGTGTTTTCCAGCCTCTCTAATGCATTAGAGGGCTCCACTTTTTGTTGTTTTTTTGAATATCTTTTCAATCTCGATTTATCTATAAATGTCGAGTTCATATTTTCCCCTCCTTTCTTTGTCCCCTCATCCTGCTGCCTTTAAAATCAGGCTGGTGTTTCAGGAACTTTCATGACCCACCTGATTTAGAATCAGAGGTTACCTAAAACCTCAGAATTTTGAAGCAGTGCAATTAAAATGTTTTGTTTTAAATGGCTCAAAAGTCCCAGTTACTGTTTTTTCCAATTCTGAAATGTCCTTGTTCTCAGTGGCAGGTTGTCTCTGTAATGTTGGTGTTTTATTGCTCGCGTTTTGCTTTTCAGATTTTAAACTAACGAAGGGGAACTTGACTTTGCTTTCCTCAAAGTGTTTGTATTTCAAATGCTTCTCCCCCTAATTAATTGGAAACAACAGCAACAACCAACAAAACTGTTCTTTCTGCAGAGCTGTGCCATTCCCAGAGGGTTTGGGTGATGTCGCCTGAAGCGTTGCAGCACCCTTACAGCCTCCGGAGCTCAGCTCCAGCGCTTGCAAAGCTGAGATCAATGTCCAAATTCTCTTTGCACGGTATGAGGAGACACACACACATACTCATCAGGATGGGATCTGCAGAAGCCCACGTCACAGCACAGGAGGTGGCCAAAGTCAATGGAAGGTCTCTGAGGAGCGTGCTATGATCTTGCTCAGCTCCTCCTTTTGAAGCTACATCCCAATGGGGACGAACTAAAGCGATGCTGTGGCTGAAATAGGCGTATCCACCCCTAGTGAGGCTTTCTCTACGTTGCTTATTGTTCTCTCTCCCTCTCCCTTTTCTGAGCGGAGTTCAGAAGGTAATGGGGAAAGGAGAAGAGGAGGTATTGCATAAAACCTTTGTGGTCAGATTGGGAAACAGCCAACTTCAGTGCAACTGTGTTCTCTGAGAGAGGTCCCTAATTACCCCTTGGGAAGCTGGGCTGGTCTCTTCCTCTCCTCTACATCAGGATAGAATGTTTTGGTAGAAGGACGGGATGAGAGCAGAGAGTGTGATCCTCTAGTCCACACAGGAAGGTGTTCTTGAGTCTTGATTTTGTTTTTCCGTCAGGTCCTGATGAGGTGCTTGGTATTTATGTGCCTTATGGTAAAAGAAGGGGAAGTTTTGATGGGATTACCAGGAAGCATTTAGTTCGGACCTGAGGGACAATTTCTTCCCCACTGTCAAGGTTTCCCCAGGCGTGGCCCAGGCTGCCCAGGGCAGGGGTGGAGTCCCCCTGATCCCTGGAGGGGTTTCCAAGCCGTGGAGATGTGGTGCTGAGGGACACGGGGCAGTGGTGCCCTGGCAGTGCTGGGGGAATGGTTGAGCTCCATGAACTGAAAGATTTTTTCCAACGAGAAGGATTCTACGATCCTAAAAGCTGTGCCACTGTGAACAGTCTTTGTGGTTAGGAACTGTGACACTGAACCAATTTCCTCTGAAATCCTGGACAAGTTACTTGAGCTGTCCCTCATTTGGGGGTTTTGGAAAATTGAAGATGGATGGAGGTATTCTTTTTGCTCACCTCTTTTCTCCTTGGATGTAGGTAGTCTGTATTTCAGTCTTGTGCTCCTCTGAGTAGCCGTTAATGTTTTTGTTTCATGAGGTACCGTCTCTCAGTGTCTCCTGCAAAAAGAAAAATAAATCTAAATTAGGCTGAAGCCTTGGCTAATTGTTCTTTTTCTCTCTTCATCTCTGAGGCAGCAGGAAGCCGAGCAGCAGGGTTTCCATTCAGAGCAGCTGAGCGTGCCAGCTCCAGCGCTGCTGTACCAAAACCCAGTGTGTGGGTGGGGAAGGTACAAATCAGTGGGCAGCAGTGGCTGCAGCTGGATCCTTGAGGACTCACCACAAGGGAGATCGATGATCTCCTTCCTGTATGTTGCTTTTTTTTCATCTATTATTCACAAAAAAAGATACTTAACGATTGCAAATTATTCCAAAAGGGCAACATAAGTGGTTTTTTGATGTCTAAAACTTCATCAGCACTGGGTCTGTTCGTGGTGGTGGCGTGGGTTGGATCTGAGGTAAGAGTGGAAGAGTGCTCTGAACCTTTCTGACCCTGCAGCACCTTTATCTTCTGCTCTGCATCCAGCTCGCAGGTACCACTTCCACTTGTCACTCCCATATCTTCTTAAATGCCACTTCTATGTCCTTATCTCACAGCAGAAATGGCAAATAGCAGACGGGTGGCCTGGGCAGCTTTGTCCTGCTCAGCCCTTTTCTTGCCCAGGGTTGCATTAGCCTCGGAATGGGCGGTTGGTTTGTGACACGCATCTCTCTGCTGTCGAGAAATAATTACAGTATGGCTTTGCATTTCTTAGACCCGTATGACCCCCGCCTTCTTAAATCTGCCCCCCGTGACTTGCTGGAGTTACAGGCTTTCATTAATTCCATTTAGCTGGTCAGTAGGAATAATGCTCTGGTGAATACGACGCGAGGGCCACCGGTCATTTAAACCCAGTTATTTAAGTCAGAATAGCTGGTGCTACTCTATTTATTTGCTTATGCTTATCTTTTATTATTTGTTCCTTCGTTATTATTTCTTTTATTATTTGTTCTTCAGGATCTAGTCTCCCAGAGTTCATATCCATGCTTTTCCTCCTGCATATTCACTTGCAAGTCCACTCTGGATGTTTTTTTTCCCCTGATTTCTTCCCCTGACCACAACCAGGCTGTCCAAACCACTCCACCCCACCGCCAACTTTGCGGCGTATCGAGGAGATGGGGAGCCGAGCTCTAAGTAGGCAACTGGCTCCCTAGAAATGTTTTAGTTGGAGAAAGGATTTCCCTGCTCAGCAGCTTGCTGACTGGGCAAGCTTCGGATGTTGCTTCACGTTAGGAGCGATTGTCACTTAAGAGCACGCGAGGCTAATTGTAACTGATGAGTTGATTGCGCTTGATCGTTCCACGTGCTGCAAGCATCATTTTTCCAGTGTTCGCTTCTATGAGGAAAGATTAAATTTACCATGGCTTGCATTGGCACCGAGCTACAAACAAACAGATGAATGTCCTTGGATCGAGGTTTGGGTCATTCCACACGGTTTTGGGGTATACTTTGATCTCTGCTGCGTTTGGATTAGCTGGAAACAGCTGGGGTTTATTACTGCTTCTGCTGGGTGGTGGGGAAGGCATGAGATGAAGGGCTGGCCCAGGAGAAAGCGTGCTATGGAACAAGGCAAACAGAAATAGGGGATTTGCAAAGGATGTGTAGGGAACATTAGTTTAAGGAACGGGTTTTGACTAAGAGCTTGGTGGGATGGAACCTGTCTTGCTGTCGTTTCGCAGAATCATCAACTGGTTTTGAGATGAAAGGACCTTTAAAGGTCATCTGGTCCAACCTCCCTGCAGGGAGCAGGGACATCTGCAACTACAGCAGGTTGCTCAGAGCCCCAGCCAGCCTGGTTTGAACGCATCCAGGGATGGAGCATCCACACCTTCTCTGAGCAGCCTGGGCCAGGATCTCACCACCCTCTGCATCAGAAGTGTCTTCCTTCTCTCTCCCTCTTTTATTTGCAAACCATCCCCCCTTGTTCTGTCTCCACAGGCCCTGCTCCAAAGTCTGTCCCCATCTTTCTGCCAGGCCCCTTGAAGCCCTGCAAGGCCCCCAGAAGGTCTGCGCGGAGCCTTCTCTTCTCCAGGCTGAACCCCCCCAGCTCTCCCAGCCTGGCCTCCCAGCAGAGGGGTTCCAGCCCTCCCAGCATTGCTGGGGCCTCCTCTGGCCCCGCTCCACCAGGTCCCTGTCTCTGCTGGGCTGAGGCCTCCCGAGCTGGGCCCAGCCCTGCAGGGGGGGCTCCTAGCACATGTTGCTGGCTCGTGTGCAGCTTTTCACCCACCGATGCCCCCATTTGGATGAGGAGAATGAGTGGCAGGAATCTAAGCCCTGTTACACCCGGGTTGGAGCGCAGATCGTTCAGGCCACGGGAGGCAGAGCCACACCAAGGCAGGACATTCGGCTGCCACTGGCCCAGAAGGATTTTTTGTTGCTGGCGCCCAAATCCGAACGTCTCAGCGGAGCAGAAAGGGCAGGAACAGCCATCCTTTCCCATCTCCTCTCTGCTGAATCTTCAGAGCTGCTTTTAGCGGTTTATTAATTATAAATGAGAGGTTAGTCCCTTGTTTCCCTAGGGGCACCTTTCTTTAATTCCTTTATATTTGTTCCTGAACCAAAGAAAAGAAATGCAAGCCAGGGCTCAGTGATTCTGATTGTTCAGTGATTTCCTAATTCCTTTTCTTATCCCGGGCAAAAGTGATAAGAGAAACCTGTTCCTGAGGAGTTTTATTATTTTTTTTATGGACTGTCACTGTGTTTTCCTGTACGAAAATGCCAAGCACCTCCAAAACCAACATCTTTTATGTGTTGCCAAATAAAAGAGCAGGTTTGTTCAGCGGTGGGTGGATGCAAGAGCAGGAGGATTCTGCGATTATTTTTATAAAGCTCTTTATTAGCTAAGAACATGTCTCTGAGCTTGTAAAAGCGGAATATTCCAAGAACTCCTTCTTTTCATGAAGTGTTTGAAGAAATTCCAGTTATGCAAAAGCCTCCGTGCAAATTCTTATAACCCAGTTCAACAGAGGTATTCCAAATCCCTTCCAGAGCAGGAAGGACAGATTTCTCTACGTGTGTATTTTGGGATGAGGGTTACTGAGTTGAGGCACAAAATCCAACCAAGTGGGACAAGAAGCAGCAAATGAAGCTACCCAAACTACGGCAGAAGAGCAGAATAAGGTGGGTCCGTTGACCACCCCAGCTGCTGTTTGTTGCTTTCAGATTTAAAGAGTTGCCCGAAGGTGGTTTGGGGTTGATCTCACAGGGTACCTACAGAACTGGGTTTTGAGGAAAAGAACCAATAATGGGGTTTGGTTTGTAGCGTGGTGTTGGCTTCTCCTACCCCAGCGTCCCTCTTGACCCCTGGATGGGAGCAGATCTTCAGTGATTAACTGTTTGGCATCTTGAAGGCAATTACCAAGAGGAGACAGGCCGCCCCTTGTACCTGGAGATACCTTGTGGCTAAAGTGGGAACTCTCTGACTCAGTCTCCCCCATTTACCCACAGATTTTTCAGCTCCACGGGATCTGAGCTTGTTCATGCAACTTTTTGTTGCCAGCTCAGAAAATTCTGCTCCCCTCTGTAGAGGTAAATTAACAGTGGAAGGGCTAACCTGGTTGCTGTGGCATTTAAAAAAATAAATCAAGTGATAACCTCTGGTTTGAAAAAGGATCTTTGTTTGAAAACTTGCTATTTTTCATTTTATAAATGTTTTTTGAGAGTCATAAATTCTTAAATATATTCTTTTTGCTACGGCTGCTCACCCAGACTAGTAGTTCTCAGACCCTCACAGATCCACTGACCACAAAAATCACCGATTTAAACGTTTAGCACTAGTTGATAAATACATCCTGATGAGCACAGAAGAACTTAGTTGGGTTTCTGCTTGCTGATTTTTGAAGATTTCATTCAAATGATTTTTGAAAATATTCTTTTGTTGTAATATACCTTTTCTCTATTAATTTTTCATGTGCTGTGGCTTCACAAACAATTGAATTTGGGCTCCCTGGCTACGAACTTCCATCAAAAGTAGCAATTACAGCTTCCGACGTCGTAGAATCAATCAGAGTAAACCCTTTAGTTATGCCAGGTTTTCATTTTGTGGGCAAGGATTAAACACAATCCATTTAGCATTCGTTTATTTATGAGGTGCTCTTTGAGCTGACCTTCTGGGGCTCTTCTACCTTCACGTTGTATGATCCTTGAGCCAGAACTTGAGAGATCTTGTTTTATAGAATGCAGACGGACATAATGTCATCAGGAAGGTGTTGACAGAGCTGATTTAAAACATGGGAAGTGAAATCCTCTTTCAGGTCAGCGCCGTCAGCCTTTAGTTCCCATCTCTGGTTTCGTTTTTCCTGGGGCTCTCCAGGAGCTATCTCTGCTTTCCATATTGCATGATGATTTGCTTCCTTTCCACTGTATTAGTTTTAATTTCATGGACGTAGAGTTTACTTGGAAAATTGCACTGGGGGAGGGGATGTGCGTTTTGGGTTTTTTCCATCTCTGTCACAACACTTCCTTTTTTTTTTTTCCTTCTCTTTTTTTTTCTTTTTTCTTTTCAGTGTGTGTGGTGTAAGTTTGAGGTCAGGGATGAAGATGTATCAGCGTTTCACACTTGATTCCAGTTTCTCGCCCAAGCGTTGATAAGCTTTGGACCAAATCTCGGTTCTTCTTTAATAGTTTTTCTACCTTTCCTTCTGGTGAGAGGGGGCAACTCGTGTGATAAGAAGAGTCGTCTTAATTCCGCTGTCACACGTTCTGTGGTGACAGCCCTGCTTCTTTACATATGTTTTTATTGTAGCATTGCGACTCTTCATCTCCATCAAGTTATTTTTAAACCCCTACAGTGGAGTTTTCAAAGTATCTCTTGACAGGGATTGGAAGGGACCT
>WEIS01068572.1:0-10772 GCA_013389965.1 Todus mexicanus
CATTCTTTTCTGCAAAGCAACAGGACCCCACTTATTCTGAGGTTCTGAATGCGGCTAAATTTTTTCTTCAGTTAATTTTTTTGCTTTTCTTCCAGTATATTTCACTGACACTACACATATCAAGACAGAAGTTTTCCTAACAATGGAAATACGACTTCACTGTAGGAAGTGCACTGTGTTCAAGTGACTTGAAAGGAACAACTAGCACCTCTTCCTCTGCTAAACTGAAAATGCACAATCACTTTCTGTAGGCACTATAATATCCAGAGATATACGGGCAAATGCAACCACTATAAAACATATAATGAGTTGTTTCTATCTGGGAAAAATCCTACAAGCTCAGGCTAGAACTTCTTTATGAACTCCAGATTGTTAAGAGCAAGCCGCTAAGAATAAAACAGATTTTGTCATAGCTTGCATGAGCTCAGTAGCTCCACATGTCGTTGGTATTGATTTGGCATTCAAAAGAACACTAAACTCTTTCAAGAAAGCCTAACTCGGCAAGAAACACAGTAGCACCATTTAAGTCCGACTGGAACAGTAGAATAATGGCAGAGTTTGAGGTATTTCAATTCCTGCCATTATCAGCTTGAAGCATTAAGCATAAAGACAGATGAGGGAGGAGGAAGGAAGATTTTGGAAGATGGGGAGACTAGAGTTACTTCTTGACTTCAGCCTGCTCATTTTTAATTGGTCTGTGGTACACTTAAAAGGTAAAATTAAGCTAATGATCAATTCAAAGCCAATATGTATTGACAATGGTAGTAACCTGGCCCAAAATCCTTTGAGAAAAGATTAGAGGACAAAATGTGGACCCAAGAGAATGAATCCTAATGGTGACACACTCCATCTACATTCCCACACGCAGTAAGAGTGATCAGAGGTATCACAGAGATCCTTTAATGAGGTCAGGCTCCCTTTCTATCTTTATTTTCTTCTAGCTTTTCTTCACTTGTAATTGTAAAAGTATGCATCAGAATTGCCTTAGCAAAACAAATATCCCCATGCTTTCTGCAAAGTTATTGAGAATGCTTTGCTCCAACTACTTACACGATGATTATAACATACGTCTCTACAACGACTAACACGGTGTTTAGAAGATAAGCCCTTGACAGCTACAGGAAATTTCTTTGTTTTCCTCCTTTGTCCTTAAACAGATGTTGTGCAATATTGTACAAAACCAGGAATAACACAGATCTCCTCCTCTTCCCTAATACTTGACAAGGGTAGAAAGCAACACCAACTGTAGAAGACAAAAGAGAACAGTTTCATTTCAAAGAAAAGCTTAACATTCAGTTATTGTATTTCATGAAAATACAAGAGAATATTCTTTAGGAATAGACTCATTGTCAAACAGACATCAGAAACCTTAGGCCAGAGGTGGTGATATAAGCCATAACACAGTGAAAAGGAGATTAAAGACATCTTTTTATGACAAGGAAAGGCACGTATTTCTGTGATTCTTGAGCCTCAACAGTACAATGGGGTCCATGAAAGCCAAAGAAATTTCAGCTGAGCAATCACTATGCATGAACTGGAGAAGTTACCGTAGGACCTGTTCATCCCAGTATAGACACGATTGCCTAAAGCCCCCGCCATAGGCATGTAGAAGGGAGGGCAGATCAGATGCTATTCCAGTGTCACCCCAAACTATGGTATTTTATTTTTCATTCAAGTTTTTTATTTTTTATTTGAGGGGTTTTTTTATTTTTTATTCGAGTTTTTTATCTTTCATTCAATATCACATCAGCCTCAGCACTGCCTAGCTCCCCCATCCAGACAAGTGTAATCTCTGCCTAAAAATGTCAAGAGTGAGATGATTTATATCTATGGTACAGTGTGACTGAAGTCAAAGACAGACAGAGAGAACAATCATTGAGACATAGCCAAGAGCATATCATAAATTTGCTATGAGTATCTGAACATTAGAGTACTTTGGGTCTGCAAAACAAGGTTGTAAAATCCTCCCTCAGTAATCCAGTGACATTATTTTATATCCTTGCACGGATATGCAAAACAGACAACTACAAAATTGCAAAGATATTCCTTCCTTTGTGCCTGGTATATTCTTGCCTTAAATAAAAGGCACACAGATGCATGAAAGAAACCACAATTATATGAATTTCTTAACCTCGGTTTCCTCAATACTCTTGAGAATTCTTTGGATTTAGACCTGAATGCCAAATACATTTGAGTTCTAGATGTAGAAACTGGGCAATCGCAGCTATGTTAAGGATTGGAAACATTTCAGACATCTAGGCAGAACAAATACAGGAGCTACAGACTCAGTATCGTTTCTTCCGTTCAAGTCTTATCTTCTAGAAATCTTTTCCCTCCTGCTCTGTATACAGAGTATTTTCTCCATCTCTCTTCTCCAATGATTTTTTTTTTAATTCTTTATTTGAATTCAGCATGAAAGAATCCAAAATCCTGCAGCTTCATTTCCTTCAAGACTCCCTCCACTGAAGACACAGTTTCACGTTGTGAGCCAACTGCCAGAAGAGCTGTGGATCTCCATCTCCACAGCCTGCCACACACAGATGGCCATCTACAGCTTCTCATTGACTTCCTTGCACGGGTCTCATAAATGGGTAGTCAGGGTTCAGTGAACCCCATCATTTCATTGATCTGATGGAAATCATTTGACTTCTTCCCTCCTCGTTATTTTTCCTTAGGAGCAAGTTAAGGGATCAACATCACCAAGTGGTGGCACAAACACTAGACCTGCAGGGGAACACAGCAACACCCGCTCCATAGCAGGTTTAAGCATCACATGGAACTGTGATGACCTTCACACCTCATTTTCAAATCCCTGTATGGGAACCTAATGGATTTGGATTTTTTTTTCTGCCTCCAAAAAAATTAGACTCCTTTGTTGTCTGAAAGAAAGCTTAAAAAAAATAGATCTAAGTTTGCAGTTACTGTTCTCTACATACCAAAATTTACTTGGATGCTGATAGATTTAACAAACCACCCGGGCTTGCACAAATATTTGTGATGCTCTTCGGTTCCCTTAAAACACATAGTATGAGACAACACCAGGCACAACTATACAACACAAAGCTATAAGGCACAAGTTCCTTTTAAATATTAGTTCCTTTTAAATAAACACTCGCAGAAAGTGCAGAGGTTATTTCCTCAAGGAATTAACATTAAATATGCTACATCTTCTGAAGGATTTAACAGCACTTTTATTTCCACCATCACTTTTGCTCATTTTTCATGTGCCAAAATACCCAGACTTAATCTGTAAAGATAATCTATTCAGGCTGTTGGTGTTAGAACAAAAAGCTTTCCCTATGGCTGTGTCTGAACCCAAGAGAAGCTGCACATGTCACAGGCTCAAGGGAAAGAAACTTCCAGGCAAGGCTTTCATGGACTTAATTTGCGGTGCAGGTTCTGGTCACTTTTTATTTTATTTCTCTGAAAGTTAGAAGTCTAGCAGCAATCTGAGTGTACACTATGAGCATAAGACGTCACGCTGCTGTTTCATATAAAACTCCCAACTTTTACTAAATTAAATAAAAAGCAATATTAAAAAGCTTTTAAATATTTTACCGGCATGCCTGGCATTTTCCATATTGGTACCGACTTGGCAAATACACACAGCAAAATTTGCTAATTAAAACATAATTGATTGCACTTCAGCCTGTGGCAGGAAGCGGGGGGAGAGAACCCAGCGTTCCTCCCAAGAAGCAGACTCAAACCATATTAGTGGCAAGAAGGATTCCTCCAGAAGCACCTGAAACAAGCAAACATCTCCAGTAAAATAATGAGGAGTTTTGAGCAGTTGTCTCCTCTCTAATGAGGACAATTTGACCTTTATGACCACACCAGTCAGATCCTTTAGTCCTGCCTGACATGTTTCCAGTTAGGAAATCATGCCCCATGTGTACCCTGTGAAGTGGTAACTTGATCAAAGCCATGAAACACAATCATGCTAGGAGAAGGATTCCACAAATCCACGCAGAGAGCACCCTTGGCTTGCAAAGCCCCAGCCGTATTACAACTGATCGCCTCTTTATTAACCGCTGTTTCAGGTCGCTAGGGGAAAAATCAACATCTGAAATAAAGTTCTCCTTTCTGACCAACTCACTAACATCAAATTACATAGAACATCAAAAATTAACACTTTAGTACGTGGTTCATGCTGTAAATGTACTGAAGCAGATAGAATTAACTTTGTAGTCCTCTGAGATATTGAGATGGGTTAACTCCAGCTTTACTTGCTGGGCTCCCTCTCCTGGTGCATACGAGGTAGTTTCAACACTTGAATAGTAAGGACAGCTCGGGCCGAACTGAACTTCAAGCTCTATTTCTGATATTTTCATTCACTCCTTTGCACAAAATACAAATTCCTTAATTCTGAAGCTCCCTTATATAAAAAACTAGATACAATTAAGCACTTAGTTGTGCAATACATTCTCTGCTCTTCTAATTAATACACAAAAGGCAGTATTTGCAGAAAAATTTCTTCTAGACATTTTTACTGTCATGGACAGATTACTGCATCCAGCTCTGGAGGCCTCAGCCCAGCAGAGACAGGGACCTGGTGGAGNTATGCCTAGCTCTGCTTCATTTGTGCCTTTTTTTTTTTCTTTTTTAAAGATTTCTTCAAATGGGGAACAAGTGGAGATTTTCTTGAGGTGAGGTAAAAGGCCAGCGCACTGAAAAGATGAAATCCTGTACATTTGTGGGACGATTGCAATGGAGGACAGCATGAGAATTTGAAATATATACTGCTGGACAGCGGAAGAGTCACCTTAGGACCCCTAGATCCACCACAGTATGGGGCTGGACTCATCCTGCTGTATCACACTTGGGGGGACCAGAGACGACAACAGTAACCAGAACAGCGATTCAGAGTCTCTTACTCACCCTTACTAAATGCAGCTACCCGAAATTCAGCAGTCTGTCCTGCCAGAATTTCTTACTACCTTCCTCCACTTTCCAATGAGAAAAAACAACAAAACAAAGCACAAAATAACTAGCATGCAAATAGGTTAATTTTCTATCCAGCAAAGACAGCTATTGGGAAATCACTGGTTCCCGGTTGATGCAAACCACCTATTTATGGGCTGACACTATTTAGCTCCTACTGCTGAATTACACTGCGTGATTTGGAGTCCCATCTGGTCTTCAACTTCTTTTCTGTCAGTGAAACCAGGACTTACAGAAATCCTCAACAACTATCAAAAGAACATGAGGCATGAGTTACTTCACAATATAAAAATAAAGGCATCTATTTCTGGGTTTGTTGTAGCTGCAGCGACTATTTCATGGCTAAGGCCTTTCATTTCCATTTCTAACGTAGGTATTCTCTCTCTCAGAATATAAGGATTTTTCTGGCCCGGTTCTCAAAGACAGGAATTTTCCATTGTGTTCTGGAGGCACTCGGGCTCTGCCAGGATTGGCAACAGGGATCCCTTTCCCTGCCATAAGGAAGGAGGATTTCACAATTAACTCTAAGGCAGTCCCTCAGATCTGGTGGGGACTAGGACCCTTACAGATGACTTTAGGCCCTAAGCTGCAAAATTTCAACTCCACAATCCTACCTAGCCCTAGGTTTACTATATGAGTAGCTGCTAGAGCTCAGCATTCATCTCTCTGGTAATACATTTCTTATCTCCTTGTTACATAATAGTATTAAATCATTAATAACATCAAATAAAAATCAAGTTTGTTGCAATTAAAGAAAATCATACTAGTGAGAGAAAAGCCAGCACGCATAAAGGAAAGAGAGCACCATGTAGGATTTCAGAATGTGACTGAAACAAGGGATGCAAAGATAATTCCTAACAAGGGATGCAAAGATAATTCCTAACATAAACTAAAAGCAGAGCTGAATCTGAGACACCAATCATCCATCACAAAAAAATAAGCCTTCTTCTACTCTATCTGCCAGTCCTTGTACAGCTCATTTCTGCTTGAAGCATAACCCTCTTGCTCTCTCTAGCTAACCAGAAGGCCTGAGCAAATACCCTATTTCTAGGGACCTGTTTCATTCAAAGCATTTTGACACAATATAGGGGAAAGCAGCAAACGAAGCTCTGATCTCACCTTAAGTAGGACTCTGTTCTCTGCCACCAGCTGTTCCAAGAGAAAAACTCTTCCTGGCATAGTACAGGTGGCACATACAAAGTGCAAATTAAAGCCGGGGCTTCTACACAGCAAGGGTGGAAATCACAGCAGTTGTGCTGGCCTGGTGACCATGCCCCTGACCTGTGCACAGGAGAGGGAGGAGATGGGATGGAAGGACAGGGAAGAACAGGGCCACAGAGCAAGCGAGAGCAGCAGGGCAGGCTGTGCAAGCTGCAAACAGCACTCAAGCTCTCTCTGGGAAGCGAGGTTTGCTTCAGAACACAGAACCCGCTTGAGTGAAATTCGTTTCACCTTTGAACATCTAAAGGCTATAGGTTTTGATTAAGCAATATTTTAGTAAGAGATGTGTATATTAAATTCTACAGCTTGTTAGTATTTATTAGTCCCCTAAAACAGCAGAAGTTGTACAATCAATACTAATGAAAAAAATCAGTCAATATCCAAACAAATAAGAACTGCTGATTTCGGTTACACCAGGACAACTTCATGTAAGTGAGATTACGCCAGATTCATTCTGACATCGGGAACATGGAAGATCCCATTTGCCAACACATCCCAGTTGTGTGAGGCACTGGGGCCATGCAAACCAGCTGTGAACACGGATTAGCTCAGTGACCTGCAAGGTCTCCAGCGCCCCTCTATCAAAAAGAGGAGTAAAGCTGCAACAACGCACTGGTGCCACTGAGAGAACTTGGACTTCAGCTGCGTTACAGAACTGAAGACAGCATGCAGCAAGCATGACATTTGCCCCATTTTCTGTGGGTTTTTTAGACTTTTTTTTTTGGAGTATAGCTGGAACAATTCTTGTATTTCCCAGTGTGGGCTGTTCACTTTTGCAGGCCGTCTCATTATGTATTTGTGATGCTGTTTTGTCTGACCTGTTTTATCTCTTCTCTATCAGAAGGAATTTAGTCTCAGTGAACAACTGTCCGGGAGCCGGAGAATCTGTACTGATGTGAGGGAAATCAAGGAAGAGACAGATTTTTCAAAATGGCAGAGATCTTCAAAGTCCCAACAGCCAAGCTGAATCTTAAACTGTTCTGTGCACAAGACAGTATTTGACAGATGTGAAATCATTTCTCCTTATGTGCAATGAACCGTAATATTAGTTCCCACGGATCAGAAGAGATCAGAGTACTGCTCTTCACTTCAGAAAAAGAACTGAATCTCATACAACCTTCAAAATTTAGGATGCAGGAATGTAAAGAAACATGGTTATTTTCTTAAAATTAAAACAGTTCCCTTTTTACATCTATCTTTGCAGGAATCTAATATCTTTAAATATTCTAGTATTTTAACTTTACATATACGATTAAAAAGCAAAGGTCAGCATATGACAGCCTTCCCCATATTTTGAGTAATTTCCCAGAATAATCTGAACTTTTTCAGTGAGAAATAGCTTGAACAAAACATTATGCTGTGAAGAAACTCTGACTTACAAATCCTGCCATGGACTTTAAGCACAATTAGGCTCTGCCTCTTCGTCTCCGGTAGTAGCTGCTCTACAAAGGTCCTTTGCTGCGTTTATCACGCCTGTTACAGCAGGTTGCTGAGGGCTCGCCTTTGAAATACCTTGCAAAAGCTTTAAGACTAAAGCACAAGTTCTTCAGCTGAATTTAAGATCAGCTAAAATGCCAGTAGAGCACTGGGAACTCTGCTGCCTGCGTTTTCCTTCTTTCAGCAGCTGAGCCCAGCTTGTTCAGCTCCTTGTTTTCATGCAGTTTTCCTAACAGCCAAACAGTCAGCAAGAGGCAACAGTAAAACAAATGCTAAAAAGGGGTATTTTCAACCAAAATACACAGCAAAGGGGTGGAAACAATTTCCCCAAGTGATGCAGCTTGTTAAACTGATTTGGACACCTGCATTGGCAAATGTCAGTGAGAATCTGGATGAATAAAGCAGAAAAATGAGCATATTCCAGCTTTCCAGATGCAGAGAGGGAAATGATATTAATCAGCTCAAAAGAGAAGAGGCAAATATACCTACATCCCTTCTGGCAGGACTGTACCACTTAGGACAGCCCTGGTATAGGAACAGGGACTCTTTGGTGTCCGCTGTGCCTGAAGCTGTCAGCAGAATGGTCATGCAGATTTATTAGAAGCACAACATACTATTTGCCTGTAGAAATTTATGATATGGGGAACAGTAGATTTGTAACTGTTGCTCAAGAAAACCGCTGCTGACAGCACAGTTGGGGAGAAATGGTGAATGACCACACATCAAATAAAACCCCCTGGTATCTCTACGTTTGATGGTATCTTAGGAGTTTTTACTATTTTCAGGGCAGATTAAGCTTGTCCTCTCACTTACCAGCCCCTTCCATACTGTTACTATTGTATATACAACAAGGCCGCTTCCACATATGCCAGAGCATATACACACCAGTAGGCACAAGGATCTGTGTGAAATGCAAATCTAGGACAGAAAATGGGATCATTATGCTTGTCCTGCTCACTTGGACGACAGCAGTTTCACCTAACTTTTAATATCACACATTAACACATGGAACACTAGACCCGGATCAGGGAACAACACGTAAATGACCTACATGGGACTTCATTTTGGAGTATTGAAGCGCGTCCATAGTGGGCAAAGCCCGGCAGAAGGAGAGCTGTGATTCTGTTTTGCACTGCACTGGAGGCTAAACACCAAATACAACCACCATCTCCTTACAAAATAAATGCATTTTGTTCAGACCTGCATCTCTCATTAATTCAGTCTTCCCTCTGAAGCAGTTTATTATTGTTTTCTTCTCCAGCGCATGAAATCTGCCTTATTCCCACTTCGTATTTTCTTTAGTTATGGGTTTTCTGCAACAATCGTATGGATTTCCTATTAGCTGTGCCAATGTTTCATTTAAAATATTGCTGAAGAGAATTCTATTTTAGATGTATCAAACCCAAACTGTACTGTACTTTCTATGCCAATGCAGTGAGAGTGTCCTGGGTTTTAGAGAATTCAGCTTGGTAAGCAGTACATAAAGTTGCAGAAGGGTACATATGTAGAAAGTAGCTCCAATAAACTTCACCCTACAAATATTTGGTACAATTTCCTAATTTTTATACCAGTTGCCTGAACTTTTCACAGCCTATCTCCTTTTTCAGTATAAATTTTAGACATAGGGATAAATATTGAATGATACAGACCAAGATCTCTTTGCCTGTTATTACTGCTAAAAGGAACGACATGACTCAGTTATTCTTTACTGTGTTACATACTTCATTCCTGTATCTGTTAGTCAAAAACTACTTTAACCCTTCCTTCAACAAATGGGGCCAGCTACTTTTTAAAGCAGCTGCATTAAATTGTCTTAGATTCCTTCTTGCTTCTAAGCCCATACTGACACACCTCTTTTACAGATGGTATTAAAATACCATCATGAGAAATTCTAGTTATGTTGTACAAAAACACTTATATTGCTGAATAAAATACTTCAGTGTGAAAAAAAGTATTTCTTACACTGGTGGCATCAGAATATCATCTTCACACACTGAAGTTTATAACTCAGTAGCTACAGGAGTTCTGTAGGGCGAGGATAGTCCCGTGCCCAGAGAGGTGCCCTGAGTCTTAAGTCTGGATTTGTATTATGTCACATATTCCCTATTTTACCTTGGCCAAACCCCACACAAACCTAGGCCTTCAAAGGTTGTCCAGACGTTAAAGATCACTTTAGGGTCATCTACCTATACTGTTTTAAGAACCTGTACCCATTTTTCCCTCTCTAAAGTGTAGCTGGTACATCCTTACCCAACAAGGGTGTTAAGTTAATAAGCATTTTACAGATCATCAGCAGTTCCTCTTTAACAAGTGACAATGATTGACAGGAGAAAAAGTTATCCAGGTTTTTTGAAGCATCTCTTTTGAAGAATTCTTATTCTAACTTAAGGGCAAATTCATTTCTTTAATAAAGCAGCACCACTGTCATTAACCTCAGTGAATTTCAAGTCTCTGCAAAAAAAAAAATAATATAAAAATCCACCTTTCCTACTATTGCTTTGACTCAAATTATTCATGTTAAAGAAAGCCAAATTAGTAGGAAATGTGAATTCAGCTCCATAAAGCAATTTCAGAGATAACAGGCACCTGCATCCTCAATGCAAACTTTACAAGAGGAGTCCTTTTTGCCTAGCTCATAATTCAGCATTACTAGGTGTGGGCTCAGGGAACTCTGGAGGAGAATAAATTAAACATTAATTATGTTTCCTTTAACCTAACCCTCTTTTAATACACCTGTTTCCAGGAATATCATATCCACAGATGATTAAACCGTTCCTAGGTTAAGAAGCTTTATTTCAGATGTGGAAGGATTTAAAGCAGGTATTACATTCCCCAGATATTCATTCTTTATTTTTCTCTGGGTATTTCTTTGGAGTTTTTTCATGACTTCTCCTAAGGAAAGTCCATTATCTCTGTAATAATATCAGGCACATTTTTTCTTCTTCAATCCTGCTCACCTCTCTGGGCCATTTCTTGCAAACTGCAAAGAAATGGAGTTGTTCTAAATACGGCACTGCTGAACTCACTCACTGCATTCCAATGTTGACATACATTAAAGCTTTAGGGTTTCTTTTGCCTCACCTTTGTTACTGTTTTGCTCTCTGATTTTCTATTCTTTCTGAAAGAGGCCCTTTCCGTGGTTGACTTTTCATTGTATTTAGAGGTTAAAGACA
>WEIS01068579.1:0-11457 GCA_013389965.1 Todus mexicanus
TGCACTTCAAGCTCTTCAGACTTCTGGAGAAAAAGTGGGAGGAGTGTTTACTCTCTTTAATTTTAAAGGATATTCACTGAAATTTTAGGAATTGATTTTGTTGCCTGTTACCTTCCCAGCCAAAACTGCTGTAAAGTTTTTCCCCTCACAACCTCCCTGTGTCTGTCCATAACACTGAATTGAGAAAGGGGTAGGAAAAAGGTCTTCTTAAAGGAATTAATAGATCGCAAGTGTATTAAGGAATGGCAAGTCAAAGCAAAACTGTGTATTTCACGACTTCTAAAAGAGTCTGAGTTTTGGGGTAGGGAGCACAACGTGGAATCACGATTTCCACATTTCCCACATTAATAAAAACCCCAAACAATTACTGTTGTTGTAAATCTGCCCAAGCTGTGCTCATCGGTGTTTGTGGAACACTTTATCCACCAGGCATCTCGACCACGAATCTTGTTGTGCACTATTTTAGCACGCACTTTAATAAACACAGCAACGAAAACTCATTAGTGATCATTATCAAATTACGTTTGCCACTGACAGCACTGCATATGGAAACAGAGCCTGATCAGGACACAACTCAGTCATTTAGCAACATACGCTCACATGAGCATTAAAAACAAAGATTCCCCAAGTTCATCTTTGGCCTCCTGTATGCCTTGTGGTCAAATGACTCAGAAATGCATCTTTTACAAGCTCCTTCTCAATATTAGATTGCTTAGTTAGATGAGGTACTTGTACTCACCACAGGGTGGATTTAGAGTGATGAAATATTTAGGTGCACCATGCAGAAAAATAGTGAGTAGAGTATAANCAACTCAGTCATTTAGCAACATACGCTCACATGAGCATTAAAAACAAAGATTCCCCAAGTTCATCTTTGGCCTCCTGTATGCCTTGTGGTCAAATGACTCAGAAATGCATCTTTTACAAGCTCCTTCTCAATATTAGATTGCTTAGTTAGATGAGGTACTTGTACTCACCACAGGGTGGATTTAGAGTGATGAAATATTTAGGTGCACCATGCAGAAAAATAGTGAGTAGAGTATAGTGCATTTCACAGAATCACCTAGGTTGGGAAAGACCTCTAAGATCATCAAGTCCAACATTGACCCTACTCTACCAAGTCCAACACTGCACCATGTCCCCAAGGACCACATCTATGCGGCTTTTCAACGCATCCAGTGGCAATTCAACCACCTCCTTTACATAAGAACAATTTATCTTTCTACGTTATGTACATCATGGTGACAACGCGCAGTATGATAGTGACTATTTTCAAGTGCAGGGCCATGCCTTGGCTGTAGCAGTTCCTTGGGAGGGCACAAACACACAGGCAGCGTTGGCAGCACCAGCAGGCAGCGCAAAGGGCTGCTGCACCTGACTTAAGAGGTTTCCTGAACTCAGAAACCCATCGGGTAGAATGAGATACCAGTACAGCAGCCTGGGGACATCTGTGAGCAGAAGCTTGCAGGGAACACGTTAATGAGAAATCTCAAGGTCCACAATGCAGAAAAGTTGAATTCTGCCAAACTCTGCCCACAGCGTGTTTTTTTCCACCCAACACTTGGTACGTTTCAGTGAAAATCTAACATTGAACCCTATTTCCACCTTCTGTTAAGCTCAGAAGAGCCCTTCTCCCCTTCTACTGCAAGAGGCCAAAGCTCCGGTAATTATTCAAACCAAAAAACTTCTACAGGATTTTCAACTGCTTCTCTGGAAATTACCAACATCCCGCAAATATGTTGAATGCAGTCACTTCACAATAAGGCTAAGGNACTCTATTTATTGATAACCTAATACTGGTCGATGAAAGTCACATAACGAAGCATTTAGTTGCACAAAAGGTTTTTCGCAAGATACCTGAATTCAATATATAGTTCTATTTGGTTTTAAAAACCTTTCAGCATCTCAGTAATAGCAAAATGTGTAAATTGTCAACGAACGGCATATTTCAAAGCATTACCAGAGCCGTGATTATTAGTTTTCTTTTGAATGGATAACACCACACACCGTGCGGCCCCGTGAGTCATGCTGAAGATTTCTATTATTAAATCCCGCAACCTTAAATATTTGATGTTTTTTCATTGGTATTTCTGACTCTCCCTGCAAATAGGGTATGGTAGTAAAAAAACCTGATGGAACAAGCCTCTGACTCACAAGTTCTCTGCTTTTCCTTCTCACTTTCTTTATTACCCTCTCAACGGGGCACGGAAAGCATGACCCATATATATAGAGCACATGAAAATGTGATGCACGTTACTAATCCTAACCTAACGCTGACAGCTTGGCACTTCTTACTCAACTCCACATGCCCAAATTAACANGATGGAACAAGCCTCTGACTCACAAGTTCTCTGCTTTTCCTTCTCACTTTCTTTATTACCCTCTCAACGGGGCACGGAAAGCATGACCCATATATATAGAGCACATGAAAATGTGATGCACGTTACTAATCCTAACCTAACGCTGACAGCTTGGCACTTCTTACTCAACTCCACATGCCCAAATTAACACACCGAAAGGCAAAAGCACCAGCCAGCTCTTTAGCTCAGCTATCGGGTTTTGCATCTGAGTCACCAGAAATATGCAAGACAAACTGAAGAAATGAGTCATTTTTGCAACTTGCCTTGGAGCAGGCACAGTCTAACAGGGAACAGCAGCCTGTTTGCCCTTGGAAAAACGGCGGCGACTCGAGAGAACTTTCAGGCTACAGCTCAGACAACTGAAAAACAGAATTCCCCAATGCACAGAACTCAGCCCCATGGAATCCAGCAGGAAATGAAGGTAATATTCATGATAGAATATAGTTTTCTGCAACTTCCTGAACAGAGGATCTGCAGAATCTCAGAAAAAAGCCCCAAAACCCCAAAAACCTCACATTATTTTTGAGAACTTCAGTCAGTGCTGCTCGTTATCCTGCTGTTTGTGCTGTGTGGAAAG
This sequence comes from Todus mexicanus, assembly GCA_013389965.1. Classification (NCBI taxonomy): domain Eukaryota; kingdom Metazoa; phylum Chordata; class Aves; order Coraciiformes; family Todidae; genus Todus; species Todus mexicanus. The sequence continues at coordinate 2,938 of WEIS01068579.1, forward strand.
TCCTGGGTGGAGAACTGAGGTAGACACACTGGGAGTCACCCTGAGTCATGGTTTGGGGTAAGGGCGATTTGAGGGAAGATCTAAATGCTTTTATGCTGGGTAAATGTACAAAAATTGGATGAAGTTAATCCTCGAAGTGCAAAAAGTGAAAACTGCCTTCGCAATCACATGATCCTGAGAACTGATAGAACAACCTCCAAAAGCACCCAGCTCCCTCCCTCAACCCACTCCAGCACCGCCCCACCGTGCTGTGCAGACCCAGGTTATACTCAATTCAAAACATCACCTCTTCTTCCTTTCTAGATAAGCACCACTCTGCTAAATTCAAGAATCTCACATGTCTTCCTCTTCGCAATTCAGAATTCATCGCTAGCACATGTTCTTCACAAGCTCCCTTCACGTTTTCTAGTAACACAGTCACTCGAGAACAGACATCTCTCCCAGCCCAGTGCGCGCCAGCCAAGCCAATTAATTATCAAATCCTCCGTTTGGACAATACTGCGCTTCTGCTACTAATCAACATCTCTGTGAAGCGGTTTGATTGTGGTACTACAGTTTAAATAACCTTAGAACTTTCAAAATACCTTTTCTGTTGGTGGGACAAGGCAGGTTTCGAATTAAGTCTGCAGTTCTCATGTTAGCACGGCTAAACCGTTCACGTGAAACCTTTCCATGCTTTGAGTCTGAATGAACGTGTGTAATTTCCAAAGCATCGATCCCTTCCTCTGGTGAAACTTTTTCCTTAAATCTACAAATTTACTTCAATTATTTAATCAGTTTGGCTGAAATTCACAAAGTATTAACTTGTTACTTAACATTCCTCATAAATTGCGTTTATTAATTTCAGGAAGGAGCCTTGCCATGGCTACAGTAATTTAAATTAGTACCACATGGCTACAGGCTGCCGCTGAATAATTCTTCGTGGTAAAATCAGTTCTTTAAAGATCTTTAGAGATACGCTAACCAAATTTTTTGTCCAGGAAGTTACAATTTATCACAAATGTAATAAACCATGGACGAAATATTCATTGTAAGCAGCACATAATGCAGTCCATGAAATGACATTTTAGCATCTCTCACTGTGGCCAGGCTGAAGTTTGCTGACAGTGCAGGGTAATGTTCCATTGACATTTAACAGTCCCCGTCTACGTGGTACTTTGCGATACTGTAACTTTATACACTCCAGTCCATTCTTTCACTGGCACTAAATCAGTCAACTTTGACATACCATGCTGGTCCACTTTCTTTGCTTAATTTTAATGCTGGAGATGTTTTCACTTCCCAATATTATGAACTTCGGAATCAACCAGGGAAATGAATCACTTCCCTTCCCGATTCTCCCTGTACTTCTCGGATACATGCACGTGCACATCCTTGTGGCAAAACTTGGCGCGCTTCTCCTGATCACCAGGGTAATTATGGTCCCTGCTGGTGATCATCAGGCAGCACTAGTTGGAGAAATTTGACAACTGGTGACTCTTTAACCTTGATGAAGTATAGACAAGAAGACATCAGCACCTCCTATAGGAAGATCTGGATGAGCACCACATATTAAAAAAAAAAAAACCAAACCAAAATAAAATAATAGATTCATCTTCCTGCAGCTAAAGATAAATATTAAATAATCCTATCTGCTTCTGGCTGAAAATTAATTTCTTCTAAGGCAAATAGTGTAATACGTATATGCGTTTCAATTCCCATTTGGCAAAAAGCCTATTTTCAGTATGCAGTACATAGACTTTTGAAATCCTAGAACTGCGTTCATCACAGACACACTTAAACAAATAAAGTTTTCTTCCTTCGGGTACCAATTCGCTGCCGTCTAATAAAAAATATATATATTTTTAGAGCATCAGTATTCCCACCCAAACCAGATATCCAGACTAAAAGTAAAGCTTTTCTTTTTTTAACCTTCCCTTTTCTTCTTCGCAGTGTGGATAAAAGGTGGCATCAGAAACACAGGGGTACATCTGGATAATGCTACGCAGCACTACGTGAGAGCCAGCTCTTGAGAAGCTACCCCGAGTGTCAAGCAGAGTCTAGTCACTGTACCACAACGCACCTTGGCCTAAGTGTTGCTTCTGGCAGCAAGACTAGTTTGTTCAGCTAGTTCAGCTATCTCTGCACAGAAATGCATCGTGCTACGTAGACATAATCAAGGGCTAGATTTACAAAAGCATCATGCACCTTAGAACAACAGATTTTTCAAGTGCATTTATGTACTCAAATCTAACATTTAATTAGTCTGGAAAGCCCTGCTATGATGATTATCTTCAGGCATCTAAATACCTCTGCAAAACAGGACAAAAGTTGGCTACCCATTTTTGTAGCCCTGTGTACGTAACAGTGTGAAATGTGTACATTTAAAGATTAAGCCATTCACACAGCGCTCCTGATTAATTCATTACTTGAGGAAGGATGGGAGGGCAAACACAGAGCGCCCCAAACCAGAACTGAGATCTTCTCTCTCAGTCCTGGCTCCGGTCCAAGCATCTCCACTGCCCAGTGCCTTTGTCACTTCCCCTGCTGCTCAATGCTCCAAAAATGCCACTCTGTGAGAACAGCTTCATTGTGCACTAATCATCTTCTGCTCCTGTGCTGGCGTGTACAACATGCCAGGTGAAGTGTTTTGACAAAAAGCCTGAGGTGGCATGACAAGTTGCAATATTGTCAGCTTCCTGCTAACACACGTTCCCCTCTATCCCTTCCCCCACCCAAATCCACTTCTGCTTCAGAAACAGCATCCGATTGTCTCTGGCATCGTCCTTCACACATCTCTGACAGCAAGTTTGTGGCATGGAATTTTTTCTCTGAGAACTTTGAAGTATCTTCATCTCAGTACCTTCCCCAAGACTTATTCAGCAGCGTATAAACCAGCTGCCCTGACACAGGTAAGATACTAGACCCAGCTACCATGGCGACTGTGGGTGCAAAAATATCCAAGTCAGCTGTACTGACAGATGGGTTAATATACGCCTGCACTGTACCTGGGCTACAGTCTGTGAGGATGAGGCAACAGATGAGGACTAGTGAGTGTAATTCAGTTTAGAAAGTTAAAAAAATAGTAATAAAAATGCAAAAACCCCATGCATAAACCTAACATTATTGGTCTCATATGTCTGGTAAGGCAACTACTACCTAATACAGTTACGCACGTGAAGAGATGATAAATATGTAGATCGCAGCGGTAAGAAAAAAAAGGGATCCAGTTCTCAGCAAACAGAACATGACAGAAAGCATTTGTTGCTGCTACCAAAATTTGTGTATCCAAGCATTCTGTGAAGTCTAATGTGATCTTAGGCTGCCTGCTGCCTTGGAAACTAGTGGTCAGATACTCTCAGCAATGGGCATAACCAGCTAGAACATTTTGATTAGATGAAATTTCATGGAACTGAAATATTTCACACACTGGTTTCAGTGAATTTCTCTCAAGGTCTGAAAGAGAGAGAGCATTCATAGAAGGAAAAAAATCGGTATCCTAGTAGTTTGGACACTAGCATTTTGGAGCTCAAGATTCAAATCCCTGTTGGACCAAGCGATCTGGAATTAAATCACTTCACTTGAAGCCAACAGAAGGCGAGCCAGGCTGCTAACAAAGAGCAAAGTCAAAAGATTTAACTTTCAGATATTAGAAAAGAAAAGCAAATGAAGACATGCTTACTTTTCAATGTGGTAGGACCCTCTTCACTGCAACCCTGAAACCTTGAGAATTCAAATGAAATTTGCCCATTTGTCCAGAAGCAAAGCACTCAGTTACAAAAAGTACCTGTACACAGTGTTTCAGAGACAGGCTGGTTTACAAAGGATCTAAAACTACTGAAACATCACTTCACGAGAGTTTCACTTCCTAATAATCTTGCTTTGGAGAAGAAGAAAATTTATTTTCCTCAGATACAATTTTAAGGTTACGAGTCTGAACAAAGAGTATAGTTATTGTAGGTGTAATAGAATCAAATCAGCAAGGAGAAAAGGGTATAGTATCACTAAGATGTATTCCACATGTCCTAGTTCTGCAGAGCTAGGAGAACTGGAATTCAGAAAGAACACTTGGTGGATGGGACAGCTGTGAAATATCACCAGCTCTTGCCTTCCAGCCAGCCAGCAAGGCCAGGCCTTGAAATGAGCATGTGCATTGGGTGGGAGCTTTCTACATACATCTACAAATCTAAAAGGCCATTTAAAAAGTGTGAGAGGCAATTTAGCTTTTGGCATACGCTGTGATCACAGAGAACGGGACATTTGCAAAATGCCCTTTTCAACCCATAGAGCTGCCACAGCAGCTCCCTCATCCTGGCACCGTGAAGCGCCACAGCCAGGAGCCCAGCGACAGGTCAGACTGGAATTGCGATGGCAAGATCTTGCAAATCGCCTATGACTCCCCGTTAAATTAATGCTCTTTATTAAAAATGTCTTTTCAATCACTCACATTTCTTTGCATCCAGATATGAACATTGCAGAGATTTTTCAAGGTCAGCCATGCACATGGGTGTCCCTTTCTCATATTTCAAAAATGCTCAATTGACTACTTCTATTTTTCCTCTTTGGGTTTTGAGCAAAGCTGCCCTTTGAAAGCACCAGGTGGGTCACACCTCCCAATAACAGTCATTAGCAGGTACGCCCAGGATTTGGATTTCAGCATATTTGTATGGAAATCATCCTTTTGTTGTCATTTCACTCCTTACAGATCATTTCAATCTCAGGCTCGTAAACCCAAGGGATTCTAGAAAACAATAAATACAACCGTGCTTCTGCAAAAATTGCTGTGCACCCCAAGAAACGTTGCTATCACCCCGTGTCCTCCGAGGGCTCTGGTCAGTACTGGGCAGGCTGCTCACCTACTCTTCCTCTTCTAGCAATCGTGTTTTTACAATTTCAAATTTAATACTTTTTCTAATATATTATACGTTACCTCCCATGTATTTAAACTGTACTTAAAAGCATGCTAAGAACTGGTAATTCTTTAATGGTTGTTCACTTACAAGCGATTGTGGGTCATTACACAATCATTTAAAGGGCATTAATGAGAACCATTTAATGGTTTTAGTAGAATATCATTGTAAGGGACAGGGGAAAAGTTACTGGCTGTAAATTTTTATGACCATTTCTTACAAAACGTATTACTTTAAAGATTTATGTATGTAACAATGAGTACAATAAAAGCCATGCTAAAAATAATTTGAAATCAAAGTAATGCATATAGATAAGGCCCGACTTGCTGCAATTTTGCATGCAGTCAGGAAAATTTTCCTTTCTTTTCTTCTGGATACCTTACGACTTGCGGCGCAGCTTCAGATCTCCTTTATGAAAAGTCAGAGCAGGAAAAAACCAAATGTGCTCAGGTCTACATTTTAACAAAGCATAAATTGCCCTTTACATTCTATATCTTATTTTTACTTTTCTCTCATTGTTTTGCATATAAAGTCTGTATTTGTTCAGTCCTGTCGCAGATACAGCACAATAAGACAGTTTCTAACCAGAACGGAAGGAGAATTATGTCTATAAAGCATCATGAACTGTACGTTTGGTTGGCTTTTTATAAATGGAAAATAAAGGGGAACTCTGCATGCCAAAATTAAAAGGTTGACTATTTCCCCACAGGGAAATTCTTTATTACTGTACTAGACCAGAGCATACCTTCAAAACTACAGAAACTTATTTTGAAAACTATTCATATGGACGCATTAACCTTATTAAAGTGCTTTAATAACAAAACAGTCATCATATTATGCCTGGTTTTGTCCATTTGTGATTTGCATGGAATACATAATGAGCAAGACAATGCCCTTTTTTCCCCAGTATTCTTGCATAAGTAGGAGAATATTTCTAATTAAAAGGCAGAGTTAGTACAGCACACGAATTGAACCGAACCATATCTCTAGAAATGCTGATATTTTTACTGTTTGCATTAAGTAAGGATTGTATTTCTCCCTGAATCTGGCCCAGTACCCATTACCAATAAGATTAAGATTTAAGATAACTTGGTCAAAAGATGGTGAATTATAACTTTTAATTAAAATGTAGAAAATAGTTTCTTTAAAATAAACATGGTAATACTTTCAAGATCATTAATTTTTTATGCAATGAACAACAAAACCACCCCGAATATTTTAAAGCGTGACACTGTAGAGCCAAGGAAAGGGGGATTTTTCAAAACTTCAATGCAACAAAAGCAAGCAATGCACTTAATCCGCAGCTTTTTTTGTCTTTGGAAACCCTGCTATTCTTTCTTTTAGCCTCACACTACCTCTTCAAAATTCAGTTTAAATTCTAATTGTGATGACACAGATATCAAGGGGAAGGTTATTATTGCTATGTTTTCTCAACTTACTATTTTATTATTTTGTTCCTGTTGTGAAATGACTGAAGAAATTCAGGAGCTAGACTGGTCTAATTTGCTTCAGTGTTTGGAATTGTGTACAAAGAAGTGGTTTAGATGATTAATATTACGTGAAAGGGTGGCAATCCCACACTTATAACAGACAAACATTCTATGGACTTCTCAGCAACTCCTATTGCTGCGCAGCCTTTATTTTAGTTGCCAGAACTCTGCTTAATAAAAGAGCAGAATGTAACTGATTTTATTTAAATATTGTACAATATTGGGAGGGAAATGTAGGGCCTGTGGATGTTGGGAGCTAAAGTCATTGAACAGCTGAGAGAAATCCAGCCAAAATTGCCCTGGAATTCAGTGAGTGAAGATCTTGGTGTATGTGGCAGGAGATGCATCTACACATCCTAGGCTCTACCTGCTGCGTTACTCCATTTCTTGAACTCTGGTGGACAGAAATCACCACTCACACCTGACCATGGCATGGTCAGAATAATGAGACTAGGATGAGATCAGATCCACTTTTACTTGCAACCTGAGCTGGGATTTAAAGCCCGAATTTCTCAAAACAAAAGGGTGATACACTAAAATCAATGGACCACTTCATTCCCTGGTTTTGTGATCCTGTTCATTATTCGCATTTTTCAACTCCCGTTTTATTTTTCACTGGATATTAATCACTGCTAACTATATTTTCCCTTTACCAATTCCTCACCTCATCAGAAAACAGCACCTGCACTCAGAGCACAAAATTAAGAGATTCATAAAAATCAGGGAATGAAATGGCACATTGGTTTAGTGCGTCAGTCTTTCACCTCCAGGAATATAGAGCTGTGAAAGAGAAAAGAAGAAAAAAAAGGTAAAGCGAATAAGAAGCAGAAATTTAAATAAAAAGAATAACAGGGACACAGATGGGAAGGGAGGATGGGAGAAGAGCATGAAGATGTTTGAATGGAGTTGAGAGAGGAAGAGAGAAAAAAAAAGTTGGGTGGATGAAAGATTAAGAACTAAATGAAATTATTTTCTTTATACACCCCCACACATTGGCATGTGCTACAGCACACACTGAAATGAAGAGAAAGGTGAAAGCAAAGCACCAAAATCGTTCGCTTTTTTCCTATAGCCCCACTAAAAAAAAAAAGGAAATTAAATGCCATAAATATATTCAAACAATAAAGATATGATTTACAGCAAGAAAAGTAAATAAATTGTGAGTAACAATTTGAGGTTGTAGAGGTCTCCCAACACTACATGATTTTTAGTTGTCCTGTGTGTTGCAGTATCTAGCTTCACTGAGGTAGATTCAGAACACAGATTCTGTTTGCTTGTGGGAGGGGTTTTTTAAGATATTTTGCTCATATTTGGCTTCCTCCCTCTCCTTAATCAAACAACAGCAATGTGGACTGCACAGGCACCTTTGTAATTGCAAAACTGGGAGCCCAAGAATTGCAAAACAATATGGTATGTTGCAATTATTGACTTGACACACGCGAGTGACTCTTCTTCAAAAGCTTTTTGAATTTAATAATGTTTACTGATAATCCTCTGGCTACTCATACAAATATGAACAAGTATGTCTGCAGCTGACCCTGAGGTTGGTAGTAGCCTAAAAACGTTATATCACGGTATGCAATGAAAAGGAGAAGCTGTTTATGCATAAAATATACCTTACCTTAAAAATATCTTAATTGAGTGGGAAAACTCTTACTGTTCATGTGTATATGCAGACACATATGCAGTTTTAATCCATTACCTTCTCCCTAAAATTGTTTTTAATAGCCATTACATTCAAGTAAGATGTCTAAATTCTGAGTTTTCTCTTCTGGCTTTGCAGAAATAGTTAAATGAGAATTAAAAAACTATGGAAATCAAAGATTGATCATGACTTCATTTCATTATCTGGCTCTGGATTTCAGATGTGCAAATATCCTGCTAATTTTTCTGCAGAAAACACAGAACTTGAGCACTTAAATCTGATCCACAGTGTCACCGAAAGACAGAGGGGCTTTTACTGCACCCAAGAAGGTTCCGAGATACTACATCAGGGCATTCTGCCGATCAATAAAAACTATTTTAAGATACAATACCAATGAAAGACAGTTAGAAACGGCTTATTAAACATGATTATATTACAGACTGCAAGATTTCCATAGTGGGGAACTCATTTTATAAATGGATAGAGAGCCTACTGC
>WEIS01068586.1:0-19513 GCA_013389965.1 Todus mexicanus
AGTTTCGCTGCCCTTCTCTGTACTCTCCCAAGGAACCTAGATTTCTGAACCAAGTGTACCATGAGGACTGCAAAATGCCATGTCTGAGACTGGTGCTTGGCATTGCCAGTTCATGGCACAGAGAGGTCCCCAAAACCACTGCAAACCTCCCAGTGGAGAAACTACGGCTGCCAAAAGGAGCTCATCTGATCTGCCAGGTCACAGACTCCTCCCTGGGAAAAGTGACCTTTTGCTCTTGGAAAAAGGTCAGCTTATTTCAAGAGTGATCCTTATGTAATCCTCATGTATCCTAACACGTACAGGGTACAAAGACGGTGGGGACAGAGGGAGAAATACCCCACCATGATTTCTGTAGCATGCAGCCTTCTTAGGGGAGAAACATCCACAGAAGTAGTGCTGAGGGACAGCAGAGCAGGACAACCATGAGGCCTCTGCTTTATTTTGTTCAAGAATTTCCATTAGTGTCTTTCCTGCTGCAAATACCCTGGAGGGCAGTAGTCACTAGTCTGGAGCACTGAAATGCTTTTTTTCACATACATTTTGCTTGTTTTGGGAAGTTTCTCATAAAAAATTGAAAGAAGCTGTGTATTTACTATCAGCATGTCCTGCTGACTCACTGGGCAGGAAGTGAGACTGAAGAGGGAGAATGAAACACAGAGTACCAGATGGACAATGCCACTGTCTGATATCACACAGGTCCTGCTGCTTCTCCCATTCCACATTCCTGACCAGGAAAGCAGCATGAAATGCAGCCAGGACCCGCAACTGAGACAAACATCTGTAGAAGTTTTTGCTGGCACCTACGGGAAGAGGAGGACTTGCCTACAGCAGGCAAAGTGAACCAAATATTGAACTCATCTTTCAGATAGCCTGCCTTTAAGGTGATGAGTGGTAACCATTAGACATATATTAGAACTCTTCAAACTCTGTATGCAGGAAGTACCCTTTTTTAATAGTTTTTATCTTTAAATTAATTTGTCCTTGTTACAATGCAGACACACAGTTTTGCCTAAATAACACAGGTGCTACATCATTTTTTCCCCCGCTGCTCGTACATTTGGCTGTCCTTTCTCTGAGGATTCCTGGATGACTACAGTAAAGCAACAGCCAAAGCAACCACTATGTTCAGTAGACTTGAAGGTACTCTCTTGCTGTGCTTCCAACTGAGCAAGGAAGCTCCTCACCTATTTCTGAGATGCTTCCCCAGGTATTAAAACACACCATTTGGCAAAAAGTGCAACCACTGAGGATGTTGTTGCACCAGTGCAGGAGCTCCACATCGTTTGTTAGAAAAAGTGTCCCCAGCTGTGTATCCTCACCAACCAGACAGGTCAGCTTGCTGCCTGGATTCAACACGTATTTGTGAGAAAAGATGCTGCATTACTGTTTACTTATTTCCCCTTCATGTCTCTTCTGCACAGAGGAAAAAACAGCTCTCGGTACTCTCTGACCTGTAATACTCCCCAAACCACAAAACAAATAGAGAAAGGCTCACTCAAAGACAGGTGCCCTGGGAAACCCTCCATGTCAAGGGCTTTGCAAGACTAGGTGTAATTTTATTCAAGAAACTGGGTTTTCCAGCTTTGGGAGAGTTTCCTTTCAAGAAAAGACATTTTAATTGCTCCCTGACCCTTCTCACATCCACAGAAAAAAAAAAATAAAAATGGTGAGGTGCATGCAACACGTGTGGGTACCTTTCTTCCAACAAAAAAGCAACAAGTCCTTCAAAAGTATCCTAGAAACCCACAGAGCAGACAAGATATTATTTGTCAAGGAATGACATCCAAAAAAGCTGATTTTTTTTCTTTTCTTCCTCTGACATGTATTTGTTTTCTGTGCAGTCCCGTAAACAGTTTAAGTACCTGTGAACACAGTGGAATTTATGCCCAGCAGCTTTCAGCAAGTGCTGCTACAGCTTCTAGCCTTACAAAAGGTCACCCAGTCCAAAGAGAAGAGAAGCAAGGGACTAGGATGTCGGCATTTTTGAGACATCCCCAACAGCTCCATTCTTTCAGGTTTCATTATGAGTCATCTTGTCCTTCATGCACACCCTTTATCTGATTATAGCAAATTACACAGGGAGTGGCCACAGAAGATAAGAATTTGCTACATCTACATGTGAAGCAGAATGAATGGTAAAGCCTTCTTGCAGTCGAGCTGATCCAAGGACGTGTAGGTTTGCAGCTGAGCCTTGTTTTTTCCACACTCAGACAAGAAAGCTGACCACCTCCAACCTCCTGCCTCGCTACTGCTACCAAAGAACCCATACCAACCAGCTTCTGAGGGCAACTTCATGGTCTCAGCCATCTCAGAGTGGAAAACCAACCCTGCTTTCCTTGCTTTCATTGTCCATGTGGAAGCCTAAGAGTCAAGTCTCCAAGAACTGGAGACGGTGGAGCTGAGGCCCAACACTGCGTCAACCACAGCCAGAGGAGGGTGGACCCTCACTACCACCATCAATTTATCTCCTTCACCTAAGGAAAACAAGCCTGATCTGCTCAAGATACTCCTTAAGAAACGTGAACAAGCGCATCTCTGTCAGCTCTCAGGTTAGAGAGCTGGTGAGCTTGTACATTGGCATTACAATACAGGTAAAGCAGCTTCCTCTGTTCCAATTCAGATATAGGGGACAACGGAGCTATTCAAAACCCTCAAGACCTGACTCTCAGGGGGAAGGCTCCCCTGGGAGCACAGGCAGCCCTCACTTGCCAAAGACATCGGCCTTCCCAAAGCTGCAACACCCAGGCCTAGCAAAAGATTTGCAAATAAGCAGCATATAACCCTTCTTGGGAGTACACCCACTGTACCTGTTTCCCTGCTCCTGCTGGGAATGAGACCTGGTCCAACAGGATTTGCAGTGTTTCTGTTGCACTGCCAATTCCTTCCCTTGTCCACGGAAGCCTGGCAAGCGGCTCTTCCTCCTCCTCCATTTACTCAGCACTCACTGTTTCTGGGAAGTAGCACCTAAGCTTGGGGTATGAAGCACTCTGCAGCAGCCCATGCACTCACAGCCTGGGTCAGCTGTGAGGTATGCTAGTACTGAAAGCAGCCTCATTATTATCCTCTTCTCATCTGCCACAGACACTTTTGACCTAGTTCTTTCTCAAGTTTTGAACAATTTGGCATTTCTTCCAATGCAACAGAAAAAGAAAATTCTGCTCCTTTCAGCAAGAAGGCTGGCACTTGCTCTCTGCAGAGATGATTTCCTCAAAAAATCCCAGGCTTTCTGAGAGTTCAGGCCCTCAGGTCTAGCATGCAGTCTCAAATGCCATGCTTAAAGTACATTACTTTCCACATTGTGTGTTGGGGGTAATTGCCTTGTGACATTTCCCTCCCGAAGTCATACCTTTGTCACGAAAAGACTACAGAGACAAGGAGGTCAGCCACAGGATGAAGTAGTGAAGAATGCCCTAAGTGTTTTATCACATGTAAAATGGTTACATAAAAAGGAAGAGAGGCTGTGTTCCAATTAAAAGCATTGACCTTTGGGAAAGACTTCCAGTGAGGGCAGAGGGCACACTGCTACAAGGTACTTGGAATCTCTCCACTTGAGGTGGATGTAGAGTCCTAACACTGTTAAAAGATGCCTATGCAACTAGTGAGAAAGGTCAAAACCAAATAAAGCGGGTTAGAGCCAACCAGACCCTGAATGGTTGTGAAAGGCGTGCACACCCACAGATACTGTCACAGCCTTCCAGCAGGTCAACACCATAGCGCCCCTCCATCACGTCCTCCCTTCTCTCCACCTGCCTCCTCTCCTCCATGTCACATGCCTTAAGACAACCAAGAGTGCAGCTGACCAGCTGGAGCACATCTTTGTAGAAAAGGCCCTGGGAGTCTTGGTGGCCATCAAGCTGAACACGAGCAAGAAATGTGTCCTCGCAGCAAAGGCAGTCAATGGTGTCCTGAGATGCTTTAGAAGGAGCGTTGTCAGCAGGTCAATGGAGGCAATCACATGCAACATTCAAAACAAAAAAATCTGATAGTTTTCATAGGTGCACCCACTTTCAACACCCCTGTAGGGAAGCTCTCCTTTGAGAAATACACTTGCCTTCAAACCACAGCATTTGCCTGGCATAGCACGGGAAAGCACTGCAGAAGATTTTTCACCCCTACCCTTGTCTACTGCTGATTTCAAAAAAGACCAGTGTCACCAGCAGAGCACACAAGCTTAGTGCAGAGCAGCCCTCAACTTTAGCTTCAACGCATGTTGAACACACAGGGTAGCAGGGCTTTGCTTTTCTTTCTTTTTCTTTCTCTTTTCTTTTATTCTAAAAGGACAGGGCAGCCATTCCTGGTTGGCCAGCATGATGTGGACAGAGCCATTCTCTTTGGAGTCCATTCTCACCCTATACGCAGAGAGGAAAAAGTACAGATTTATGGTTCCCTTGTCAGAAAAGACCTGCCCTTGTAAAATCTCTATTTGAAAAGACACCTTAGCAACAGAGTTCCTTCGAGCGGGCATCTGTAAGGCAATGACTCACAGGTTTGCCACTGCAACCTGACAACAAAGTACAGGGGGCACAAGGAGGCAGACTTCTGAGCCATCTTTACCTCCTCCAGCAAGTATTTTTAAGATTTGTACAAAACCATGGACGTCACCAAGGCAGACCCACCAAAGTACACTCCAGAGAGTCCATAACACAACACGATTTGGACAGTCAGCAAGTCCCCTTCCACAGAAGATAAAAATGTATATTTTAGCAACAAAGAAACACACACAAGATATTTGTGTGGATATTGTAGTTTTGATAGGGAGCAGTGGGAAGAACAGAATACAATTTCTATAAAAGCTTAAACAGCAACAAATATCTAGAATGAGAATTATTCTGAGACCAAAAATAATTCATTTTTACCAATGGGTGAATTCTCTTTGCAGGGTAGGCTTACTAAGGGAGATAGAATACTGCAACATCTCTGTGCTTTTTGACAACACCTGGCAGGCTTGCATTTTAAAAGAGATTCTCCCCAAAATACCCTTTCCATTCTTGTCAGTAAGATTACCTTTGACAAGTTTGGAAAATCAGTAGTTCAATACTACCAGCAGTATTAGATAGTGAAAGACCTAGATCTGAAGGTGTTACACTATTTGATTTTACCTGGTGCTGGTAATTTATGTAAAATGCATGAAAATATTAATTTGCATTCATTTCCATGTCTTTTAAATGTGCATTAGCTAGCAGACAATTAAATGCACATTCTCTAGAAAAGTTTACCATTGCCAGCCACTGGTTCCTATAACCCCTCTTGAATTTGTTTTGGTATCTGGCATTCTTTTACAAGTATATTCTTACCTATCGCTTCATATTTGCTCTCTCAGCTCCTTGGAGAAGCCAGCTCTGCTCAGTTACACTTGTTACTATATTCTCAATGCATGGATTCAGTGGTGACCCTGCAAACCAGTCTTCAATCTTCTTCCCTAGGTTTGATAACAGGAAGATTTCTTCCCACCTAAATGTCTCCCCTTCAGCCCTTAGTTTCTGAAGAGCTCTTTTAGTGGGATTGAGGAGAAGACTTCTGTTCTATCACAGATTCACAGCATGTTTGAGATCGGAAGGGACCTAGTGCAATCCCCCCATTGCCAGAGCAGGATCACCTAGACCAAGTCAAATGGGAACTTGAGTCAGCAACAGCATCTCTCCAAAAGGGGAAAATTCCACTGCAAACTATTTTACAAATGGTATTTCTGACAGATCCTCTCACCCTTCACCAAGCAGCACACAAGCTTGGTTTTCATTTATGGCTGTTTCCAGGCTTTGAATCTAAATGTCCTCCCTATATTTGTGTCCCTTGAGCCAAGTCACACTCCATACAGAGCAAGATGTACCACAAATACCATGGTCTTCAACTCTACAGTCCATCCACTCCATTTCAGGACAATTTGACTTGAGTATTTGAAACACTTCTTGCAGATTTGTTCAGGCCCTCTAGTTTCGCTGAGACTAAGCACTCAAGCGTTCAGTAAGAAGTGGCATCCCTCAAGGGTCCCTACTGAAATTGATACTGTTCAACACCTTTATTAATGACATCGACAGTGGGATCAAGTGCACCTTCAGGAAGTTTGTGGATGACACCAAGCTGAGTGGCACAGCTGATTTGCTTGAAGGCTAGCATGCTATCAGAGGGACCTTAACAGGCTGGAGGAGGGGGCCCACGTGAACCTCATGAAATTCATCACAGCCAAATGCAAGGTTCCACTACACTGCAACTGTGCTAATTTGAAGAGTCATATAATTGGTTAGACCATTATTTAAACCCCCAAACATCTTAAAACCTTCATAATAAAATGGGGTTTAGCTCATCATTGACACTGCAGTAACTAAGCAGGAGACACACAAGGAGAAAGCTCTGTGTCTCCCACTACGTTCACTGAGGTCAGGCTACGTGGTATTTTCATGCCAGTTGTAGCACTGGGGAAGCCAGCAGGGACACTGTTTCAGTTTAAGCACACAGCTCATATTAAATGCCACATCTGACCAGAGTTTCTCAACGACTTTTGACGGACAAAATCCAATCTGAAGTGGTAGCAAGACTTCACAGCAGAGAGACATTTTTTCCCCAATCTGTGCTTCTTAAGCCATGTATCCACAATGGCTCTCTGGAGGTTCTCTGGATGTCTAAGGGAGGTATGGGAGTTGGAGAAATGAGGACCACTAGGGAGCAAAAAGGACAAATTGCATTTATTTGCACTCTCTGCGATGCGGCTACCTGGCAGAAGGAATCATCTTCCAGCAAGCAGCTACTCAGCTCCTGAACCAGGTGAACCACTGACAGATACTCACTCTAAGTAAGGGAGATGCTGGCATTTTCCAGCAAGTACCCAGAAGGTGAGATGTTAACTGAAGTACTCCAGCCTGGCTTCCAACAGATGACAGGATTTAGCAATAACCACTGATGTGGTATAGGGCTTCTCCTGGAAATTTATAACCAGCAGAGAATAACAGAATCACAGAGAATCGCAGCTTCAGGCCCCGCCCTCTCGTCCTGTCACAAGTTGCCTGGGAGAGGAGCCCGGCCCCCACCTGACTACAACTTCCCTGAAGGGAGTTGTAGAGAGTGAGAAGGTCTCCCCTGAGTCTCCTCTTCTCCAGGCTGAACAGCCCCAGCTCCCTCAGCCTCAACAAGCAGGAATAGGCAAGAAACAACAGTATCAAGAAAACAGCAATGCCCAGATCACTGGCCAAGGGACTCACAACTATTAAAAGGTTTTCATTTTTATGGAAGCAAACAGACACTGTCCTTCCTCTCTACGCATACACACACACCATGCTACTTAAGCTGGAAGGTAGCAAACGTTACTGGAATGACATATTGTTACACATAATTAATGTATTAACTGATTTGACTGCCGAGTGCACTCTGATCAATAATTAATTATATTTCCAGGCAATACAACAACATCAGTCAGAAACTGAATTGAGTAGATAATGCAGATATATAACTCCAGGGTGAAAACAAAACCATCACAAGAACAGCAGTAAAGTGTGACTTGTGCAGGAGTTCCAGCAGCGTGCACAGAGTAGAGAGAACAGATCACATCATGGATGTCTTCACATGGAGGAGGAAGAACTGAGCCATGAAGGTCAAGAGAAGAATGTCAAAAGTGGCTGCAATGATACTTTCAAATGACAGGAAGATAAGGATGAAGCTCTTGCAAAGAGTGGAAGGAGAGGGAAAGCAAGAACAGGTAAGGAAGGGGCTGAAACAAGGGCATTAAGGAAGCTGGACATCCGTAAGACGCCTTTAAGTGTATAGTGAGGTTTGTCTTCAACAGACAGGTGCACGGCTGCCAGGTAATTGATGCCATGGCACAACCAAAGCACACAGAAAGCCCACCTGGGCAGATGGAGAGAAGAGATGCTTCTGGAAAGGCAGGAAGAGCATTTCTGTTCCCAGCCTGGTGATTTAAAGAGGCTACTCGCTCAGCCTTCTCTTTTCCATGGAGCAGATGAGGCATATATCAGGCAAGTTTTATCTGCTCCTTTCATAAAGTAGAGAAGGAATAAGCATTCAGAGGCAAAGCAGAAGGCAGAGAAGAGACCCTAACCTCAGCTTCTGGTTTGCTAGAGGGGCATTAAATACTTCGCCCCAGCATCTTCCCTCTCTGAATTATCTTCCCCTTTGATGCCAAACAGTGCTTTGCAGAAAAATCGGAACCTATTACTTTTTAAACAGGACAGCTGACCCAAAAGTAACATTCAAGCCTGATATCCTCATCCCACAATTCCCCACAGCAACCACTACTCCACTGGCAGTAAGGACTTGAACTTGTCTAAACCAGGAGAAGACTGCCGAAAATTTATGCCTGAAGCCCTCCTTGCTTCAGAAGTGTTGAGAAACACAAGGATACAAAGGAAACACGTATGTAAAACTGAGAGAAATTCTGTGAAAATTCTAAGGTCCGCACAAGTATTCTTCCCAGTTAACCGTTTCGTTGCCTCTTCTTTGGAGGTTTTCTAAATTAGCATCCGAAGTCTGCATTGCCTTCCAGTTGTGCAGAACCCAGAGCAAAAGGATTTGCCGGATGGCCCTGACTGAATGCATTCCTTTAACATTGTCATGGCAAGTGGCTTTTTCAGGACACCTCTTCAGCAAGGCAGCATCTTCGGAAAGCAGAGGGGATGCTCCATCAGTATGAATGACCATCGTACTACAATGGCCCAGGGAGCTGTATGGCCTCAGGCTCAGTCTGCCTGTAAGTTCACAGCACAGTGGTAAAGGTGTGATGAGAAAGTTCAAGATGTCCCTCCTCAGTTTTCCTACCTCCAAAGGCCTTCCATTAAGCAGAAACAACACTTCAGCGTCTGTAATTGAGCTGGGATTCCATCAAAATATGCAATCCAGAAAAACATGTCAGGCAACAGACAAAAAGCCTGAAGTGTAGCCTAAGTCACACCTAAGGTATGCAGTCCTCAGTATCTGCTAGACTATGGATCAGAGAAGAAGCCTTGACTTAATAAACTCTCTGATCAGTAAATCTGCTTTCTTGGCACACTAGCAGCATCTTCCGCTACATGCCTGTGCAGGCAACATTTCCAGCATGCCACTCCAAGGTCTCTATGTGCCAACACACCACCTACTGTTAAAGGGACTGCTCCCTTCCATCAGCAAATATCTATCAGCACTCTGAGAGCAGACACTTGTGCACAAGGGTCTCACATTCACATTAAAAATCAGAATTACTTTTTTCTAATACAAATAGATGAGAGCTAATTTAAGTCTCTAGCATGGCTTCCCACCTAGATCCAAGCATATGAAGAAAGACTGAAGGAGCTGNGGGACTGCCTGTGCAGATGCATTTCTCAAACTCTGTTGTGATACTAGGAGGATGCTCAGGGGTGGTTTAGGGAGCAGGGAAGAGGTCTGGAAGGTGCCGACCTGCTCCAGGGAATACTGAATGCAATATTGGATTACTCATCTCTAATGGAACTAGAGAAAAAAAATAATCAATTGCAATTGACTCCTTTGTTAATGACACAGAGACAAGGCTATTTCCTCTGGAAAGATCGACACGCAATGCGTTGCAGTATCAATACCAGTGGTATTATCAACACATGACATTTGGAAACTTGGCACAGTGACAACAGCAGGGAGACTCCAGGGAAGGGCAGCTCAGGGTGCAGACAAACGAGAGCTCAACTCAGCTTACCCAAGTGCTTGTTGCTACAACAGCAGCAGCTTTCCACCTTGCCTCTCCTACCCCTGCTCTGGTGTGCACCTCCCAACAAAAAAACCTAGCTCACCTTCAGTCAGCTTAGTTTTCTGCCAGTTTAGTGAGCTCAACCAAATCAAGTCAACATCAGACCAGGAAGACACGTGGTCAGAAGCAGAGGCGGGGGGAAGCAGGCCTTCTCATCTTTAGCAGCAGCGAGTTATTTGAGACAGCTGGACCGATCTTTCAGACTTCAGCCCCAAGGTCTAAAGAGCCCATAATCTATTTTAGATAACGTTAAAATTTATCAGCAGCAACATGTCTTTAGGGCAACTGCTGTCTCTATTCCAGCCTGATGTGAATAAGTACATGAGCACTTCCAAGTCCCCCAGATGCAGAAAGAATGTCTGTGGAACCTCTCAGGGGTAGAGGAACAGGAGGGATCAAGGGATTTGGCACTAGTGGTATCTAGAGCCTTCTACTTCTTCAGCTCACTAAACTGTTTTTTGCAACAGCTGTTAGGCACTGGAAGTTTTAAGTGCCTAGTTAAGTATTTTGAGGAAAGTACTACTATATTTCCCAGCTTTTCCCTGCTGGCTGCTGTTAAAAATGGGGCTGCCCAACTTGGCTACCCTTTTGTTCTGATGCAGTACACCAATTCATATGCCAAGTTACCTGGGAAGGCAGTGAATATCTTGCCACAATAAGAGGTCCAGCAGTGACAGCACTAACCAAGCCCTGAGAAACAAGAGAAACCTAAAAATCATCGCTTCATGCCTGTGGCCTAAAGATCTAACTTAGTAATTCCAGCATTGGGCAGGATGCTGGAAACTACGTAAAATTTCAAAGTTTGACTAGTGAAGATTTTTTTAGTTTAAAGTTTCCTTCACAGAGCCCAGACCAGAAAATCCCCAATGACCTACTAAACTCATGCTAAAAAACCCCACAAAACCAAAGGGAAGAACGACCTCAATCTGGGAATTCTACTGCCTAGTGCCTAAAATAGTCTAAGTAGATTAGCTGAACTGCCACAACACAAGATAAATCAGTTCTTAGGCAGGGTGCAGTCCTCTCCTATCCTCTCTGCTTGCTGCCAGGAGCCCAAGTGTGAAAGTCCTGTTGACAGTTTGGGACAGAAAAAGTTGTGAGGCAAAGCTGGATCCTGAAATAAATCCTACATTCAAGGTTCTGCTAGACTTGTTCAAACCAAGCAATAAAAGCACATAATGGTGCTGCTTCAAAGGGCCAAGAGCCGTGTGTCTAGCCTTTGTGTCACTGAAGGCAGGTGACCCCATTCACTGTCCAGAGGTCAGGCTGACCCAACTCATCCCTACCTTGCAGGCACAGCTCCCCCCACCCACAGGAACCACAGAAACGCAGACTTCTCACCATCAGACAAGGAATGGAAGAAACAAATCTCCTGATCAAACATCCCAACACTAATTTGCACCCTGACAGCAGCTTGGAACAGAAGTGGTTTCAGAAACAGCTCAGGGGCCATCATCAAACTGGCATTAAGCCTGCTTTAACACCAGCTCATCAACAGCCTGAAAAATCTTCCTTCCTCCCCAATTTCACTATCTCATTTAATGTTTCTAGCTCCAGATTTCTCAGCTGTGTTCTGCCTCTTCCTGAGGACCTAACCAGAAGAACAAACAGCCAAAAGGCAGCCACCACAGCTTCACCAGGTGTCATGGTTTGGGGCCAGGGCACCCCCAAATCTGCAACAGAACGCTCTCTCCCCCTCCCCACCCAAAAAGGGAAGAAAGGAAATAACGGAGAGACACTTATCAATTAGGAAAGGAAACTAGAACAGCTTTACTAAAAAATTAAAATAATAGTAACAATAATAATCAAAAGTAAATATATACAAATATGTACAAAACCAGTACCGAACCCAACCTCTCCGCGATTGTAAATCCATCCCCGTCCCCACTGGTGCTGTGGAAGGGCCCAGCAGCAGACGGGAACCGGGAGCTGGATTCAGGGATGCGGCCCAGAACCTGGGGCCCAGCCAAGGCCTGAGCCGGGGGCTGAGACCGGGGCCGGAGGCCTCAGGGCAAAGCTGAAGCTGCCAAGGCCAAACTGAGCGAGGCAGAGTCCCGAAGCCGAGAAAGAGCAGCTCAATCCCAGAGGAATGGATAAACGGCAAAAAGGAGCAAAATGGCGACAGGGCCAAGAAAGCGAGAACCCTCATGATCCCTCAGTTTTATACCGAATATGACGTATATGGGATGGAATACCTCATTAGCTAATTTAGGGTCACCTGTTCTGTTCGCTCCTCCCTGAAGGTGCAGCCTTTACTTTTCTGCACCCCACATGTGGTACACAAAATCTAGCAGTGACCTTGGTTTGCATACGAATCCTTGGTACTAACTATAAATATAGAGTGTTATCACTGCTAGAAGCAGACTCTGTCTACAAAAACATGCTGCTAATTTTAAGTAAGAAGAGACTTAGCTGAAATATTAAAATTAATGGAACAGAATTGTTTTGTTTTAACCCAAATCAGGACACCACGAAATAAGGCAACATGTGACATGGGAGAAGGAAGGCAAGCAGAGGCAGCATCTGTCATGACACCATGGCTTGACTTCCCAGCCAGACTCAGACACTACTTCAGGTCTGACTCTGGAAGAGCCATGTTGTTAAGACAGGAGGAGGTGAGGGTGGGGAGAGCAGCTGGCAGAGGACTCCTAACAGGTAAACCTGAACGCACGCTTTGAATAAAGAGTTTTTGGGGTGAACCCTGACCACATCTCCCACATCTGTCTGTTGAACAGTTATAATGAACACTGCTACAGCATCTCCTCCCTTTCTTGTTCCCCACAGATTATTTGAGTTATCATCACCTGAATAGTTTAGTCTCTCATGGCACAAGCACCTCTCTTCTCCTCCTACAGTCCTGTCACTGTTCCATGAATGAGCTTTCCACCATCTCCACAGTAATTTCTTTCCTATCCTCTCTCTAGGGGTACTGGAATGTCAACACCTCCATCTCAGTACCCAGAAGGGTGACTTTTGTTAAGAGATTAGGTCACCAAGACTACAAAACACAAGACTATGAGCTCAAGGCTGCACCAGGAAGCTGGCAGTAGGCGGCTGAGCAAGCACATTCAAGGATGCAGTAGCTTTCAGGTACAAATGACAAAGAAGAAAGTGCCTACATTGGCTCCTGGAGAGCAGCTGATGTGAAGAAAGCAGGCAGAGACACGTTGTCCTGTGCAAGCCAAGGCACAATACATACAACCCTACTACATGCTATCTGAGCATGTCACATGCAAAGGTTTCAAAGTCACACAAGATCCCAGCACCCACTGCTGTAGTGACAGGCTCCTTTCTTCTGGCACATCAACACCTCAGCACTCTGACAAAAGGTCTAACCTCCTTTTCTCTTGTTGACTTTTTCTGGACACTAAACTTTCCTCTACAAGGATCTCAGGAAAAACAAAAGCAGGAAACAAAACGTCAACTCAAGAAGAAAAATACATCAGATATGGGTAACATTTGGTGACACACATGGGCCTACCTCTGCATACCGACTGACACGGACTTGAAAGTTACATATTGTGTATTATTTGCAAATAGCAAATTCATAACTGGTCCCAGGCACATATAGAGTGTAGGATACATATAAAACCAGTGGTACTGCATCAGCCATCCCACTGCCCAGTTTGGCTCAGAGCATATACCCAGAGAGCAGTATGTGGCTAATTTAAAGATGCAAGCATGAGAGAAACTTCCCTTTGGATGTGCATGTGGGAATTTTAGAAGGAATAAACAGACACAGCCTGAATTTTAGAATATGCCAATGAACAGAAGAAAACAGAATGGAAGAAAAACCAGGAGAGGACTAAGAGTTCGAGTTTGCTTTAGGAATGGGTGTGAAGCAAGAAGGAAAGTTTGGGCAGAAGACCACATGATCCAAGACTTTGCAGTGTGCAGAGCCCAAGCATCAGAGGTGCATTTAATGGATTCACCACAGGGACCACTGCTCTGTTAGCTGCCTTGGGCAGCCTCCTACGTCTTCCAACCTTCTGTGTGATGGGCTGAAATCCAGTCCTATGTAACCCTGTGTAACACTGGGAGTTTGTGATGAATTAAGCTAGATGAGAGCAGGAGCGCAGACACAGTGAAACTGAAGGACGTTCCCTGCATCCAGCTTGGTGGTGGAGAAACTGAGCAGGACAGTACACACTATCACCCCGACAAACCAGCCATAGCATTTAACCAGGTCTAAAGTGCTGCAAAATTCTTGCCACACACTGTAGGGTTGAAATCTATCAGTACAGCAGCTTGCACAACTGGTATGGCACACCATGACAGGGCAGGGGAGGAAGGTGACACACGGCAGGAGGCTTCTCTTCCCTAGGTCAAGGCTTGCTATGGGACAACTTGCCTCTCTAAGCTTGTATCTCCCTGAACTGCTGAACAAGCTGTTCTGGCTTCCCATGATCACATGCTCAAGCCCAGGAGAGCAAAGCTTCAGGCTCCGGGAAGTGCCACGCTGGGACATTAACCAGACACATCCTTTGTGGTGACAAAGGGGCAGGAAGAAGGTTCAAGCCTCTTCTAAGGAACCCCCAGCGTCTGATCCTAGGTGAGACTAAACAGAGGTAGAAAAAAGGGTTTGCCTCACCTTACTTTCTTTCAGGTAGTGCATGAATAACTGGTGATGAGTTTTGCTAGTTTATCCAGTCAGCACTTGCCCTTTCCAACTGATCCCTGTCTTTGCTTTCCACCTAGCCTCCAAACAGTTGCTTGCCAGTCACTTGGGCTCAGGTTACCCTTTTTCCAGGCCAGTAGAGTCAGCATTTCTGTTGTCTACTATATTCTTGCCCTGTTTGCTTAACTGTAATCTCTCCTCCTCAGTGCTACAGTAGTTCATGTTTCCAGTCTTGGCTGTAGGCCCTGTTTTCCAGACAAAACCTGCACACCCTATCTTGAAGCAGAAACACGAAGCAGATGCCTAAGGCATCTGCATAATATCTTACGAAAAGGCTGTGCGGAACATTTCTATACGTTACCTGAGATAGCATTACCACCAAATTCCTGCCACAACCAGCGGATGTGTCTCTTTTCCTCTTCTTTTTTCCTGACCAATTAATTCCATGACAGACCTGAAGGGCAGTGGGAAGCACAGGAGAGAAGAAAGGAAGCACAAAGGACTGCAAAACAGACTGGGAAGATTTAGCAATTTTCAGATAGTTACAAGAACACTACAGACAGAAAGGATGAAAAAGGCCAAATCCTAACTTGTACCCCTGAAATATTTTCATCAGCATTTCTCAATTCCAGCAAGTCTGCCATAGTATTATATTAAACATAATGGTGCGAGGGCACGTTCTTAACACTTTCAGTTCAGTTTTTAAATTGCACTAGAAATACAGCGACAGCTTTGTGCTAAAATAGTCGAACAGCAGAATTACTGCATGAATGTATTTGGGACTGGGATCAGGGCAGAAACAAAAAAAGTTGCACTTTGGCACTGCTTAGCTGTGCCCCTGGCACTCCTTTGGCCCCATCCTCAGCAGCAGGTGTCCATAGCTTCGGGAGACAACGAAACACTGAAACTGTGGCTTGGAGGGAACACCCAGCACCCTCACAAGCTCTTCATGGGACATAGAGGGTGACAAGAATCATATAGAATCATCGAATCATCAAGGTTGGAAACGACCTCCAAGATCACCAAGTCCAACCTCCTACCCAACACTTCCATGGTCACTAGACCATGCTCTGAAGTGACACATCTACTCGCTGGTCGAATCCCTCCAGGGATGGTGACTCCATTACCTCCCTACTGCCACGTGCAAAGCCTTACTAGCAGAACAGATTAATATAGGCAGTCTCCAACATACCTCTTGCACATTTCCAGGAAGCCTGCTGCCTCTATCTTTTGGTGGTTTTCATTTGAATACCTCCTCTTTGCACAGCTCCCAGGAGACTCACAGGCACTATTGTTTGTTATTCAAGTAATTCAATATTAGCAGCCCATGTGTTTCAATTTTAAAAGTCTCCTCCATAGCATTACAAATCCAGGTGCCCAGTTATGCAGTAGACACAATTAAAGCATCTGCACAAATCTAGAGAAGAGACAACACAGGCAATTGCAAGCTAGGGCTGCAAACGCAATGGAAACCTCAAGATGTGACATGCACAAAAGATGCAGCCAGCCTAACGTAATGCACATGCGGAACAGCCATGCCCACCCTCCCCCTTGCCTTTCACTCTGCCCAGTGAGCAAGCTCTGATCCTGCCCACCATCAGCAGAAGCTACACATAAAAGCCACCTAGAGCTCTAACAGAAGGCACTTTGAGGTCTTGTGTTTTGAGCCTTGGTGTCCAGCTTTACCACTAGTAAATAGTAGCACTGGGCTACAAACATACCAGGCCTGAGCAAAGCTTCATGCAAACCACCATCATATGTCCAACAGGGCCAGCAACGAATGCCCAAGTGAGTGTATTTAGTATTCCAAATATATTTTTATTTTAGGGGACCTGACCAGTTGCTTTGAAGCCCATGCAGGTACCAGAGATTCAGAACACCTATGCACAAGGAGTCCTACAACTTAACTGACAGATCTTTGACCACCCTGAACCCTTCTGGTTTAATTTTGTTTCCTCCACTTATCTCACTGGAAGAGACTGGGAACAATTCTAATCTCTCTTCACCTCTGCAGCAATCATATTTTACTAAACTTCATTAGCTCCACTTTTCTCAGACAGTCATTTTTTCAAGGCAGAAGAGCTCTGATCCATTTAATCATTGCTCATATTTCCATGCCTTTAGCGTCAGTAATGAAAAACTGATCTACTGATAAACACAAATGCTCTAAAAGGATGACATTTGACTGCAGAGACTGTTACGAGCTCATATACCCAGGTTGCCTAATGGCTTGTTTCTGAGAGATGAGGTATTTGTGCTTTTTCCGTCCCTGTGCTACAGAAGCTTGGTGAACCCTGGCATCACCTTCTACACATTTACAGCCACAAGTACTCAGGCAATGCCTACATACCGGCAGAAAGAAAAGCAGGAGCAGAATTTCTAGAGATGCTTCCTTACTGCTCCTACCAGAGTTTTCATGAAGTAATTAACGCTGAACCTTACTCAGAGCTCATTAGGACCACAGCAAAATTTTCACCAAGTTATTTTAAGTGATGATGAATTCTCCTTTCCTAGCAGATTTCTTTGGA
Source organism: Todus mexicanus (assembly GCA_013389965.1). Taxonomy (NCBI): domain Eukaryota; kingdom Metazoa; phylum Chordata; class Aves; order Coraciiformes; family Todidae; genus Todus; species Todus mexicanus. The sequence goes on from WEIS01068586.1 coordinate 16,847, forward strand.
TTCGTTAACACGTCTGGTCTCAGGCTCTCTGTGGCATGGGTTTATTTCCCTACTCCCAACACTCCATGCATTGACAGGGAAATTAAAAAAAGTAATCACAAGTCAGAGCTTGCTTTTGATGTTTACGTCTTTGTGGCAGATTAGTGCAGCACACTCCTCCTCCCCATGCTGCCCTATCTATCGCACAACCGTATGTCAAAGAGTTAATCCTGCCATCTGCAGCTGTCCGAGCTCCTGCACATCAGGAAACTCACACACCTAACAGTTTGGGAACACCAAGGGAAGAGAAATTCCAACTGTATCTTCTACCTCTGAACAGTCATATATTAAATGTAATCATATTAATTTCTTTTGCCCGACAGCCTGCTTAGTCAACATATACAAGATAATTTTAGATTTAGATACGGAAAAGAGCTCAACAATTCAACCTGTATAATGCCAACAGACTTCCATTATTTACATAATCTAAAAATTATTAGCTCAATCCCAGACGCATTTTGATCAGTCAGTTCCATCACCATTTCCATTATAAGTGGCTTTATAAACTGCTGCATACACGGAAAACTGCAACACTTACAGAAATATAATAGTAGGAAGGAGGGTGAGAATACTCACAAAGGCTTCCCAAATTCTTTTTGATACATATGTACTTGACCTGCAGCCCTCAACTCACCATTCAGCTTTGCCTACACACAATTGGGCAACAACTGATATTCAGGATTGGCAACGCCTAACATTGCTGGAGCCTCACTGGCTCTTGGAGTGCATATAGTAGATTTCAAAACTGGAAAGCATTTGAAGAATGGAGCCGGATAAATAATCACCTGGAGAAGTACAAGGCATGAAAAACCTGTACTACTCTAATCCGCAATGGGGTGGAGAGATAATTTGATCCCAATCTGAAGCACCTATTACAGGTAGCATCTGTTGCACCCAGGTACCCACTCCTGCCCAACGTAAGCACACAGCCCTCCAAGCTCCAATTATTAATAACTCAAACAGTTATGTCCAGACCAGAAACAAGCTGACTTTTTTCTTCACAGCACTAGAAAACCAACTACCATGGATAAGTAAATGTTTCACCACAAGATCTAGGTAGTAGGTTACAGGTTGGACTTGATGATCTCTATGGTCTTTTCCAACCTTGTTAATTCTGTGATTCTGTGAAGATCAAGACTGGAGATGTCAAGTAGAATCCCCTAAAGCACAGACAAAGGTGATCTAGTGTCTGCGTGAAGACTGTATTATCATAATGGCCCTTTAACCTTGAAAAGGTCTTACTAATTGTAGCATTCAAACATGACACAGTAGTGGTGTTGACTACAGTCCAATGAGCCTAACTCACAAAAACACTCATTCCAGGAGGTGCCCAAACAGCCCTTCCCTCCTTGTAGATGTACAGACTGCCCTATAAGCGGAACTGGTCCAAACATCACTTCGCTGCCTCTTCCAGTCTCCAGTGTTTCTGGTGGCTGCTGCTTTTGTGCTTTCTCAACTGCTCTTCTGCTTTGGTGAACAATTTAGAGTTCCCAAAAGCTCTGAGGCACTAATAGGATGACTGGCTCTGCCATGCTACGCAACACACGACACTCTCACAGCATCTTCCCTCCTGAACAGCCCTACGACCACTGCCACCACTACCCTGCTTCTCTTCTGCCTGGATCTAGGGGACACACAAGCACAGTGCCAAAGCTTTGGACAGACCACCGTGATCACTACTTCACTACAGACCTCTGACAGCATTCTTATCTCTCTCCTAAGCTGGCCACGACCACTCTGCCAGGGACTCTTCATTTTTCCCACAATGATTCACACACAACAATTTCCTTTATTCAAACAAGTCTTAAATTAGAGCAAGCCACTCTGCTCCAATATGCCCATTTGGCTCACTTAAACAAAGACAAAATCTGTTTTAAAAAGAAAAATCAAGATCTGGCCCCTCTAGAAGAAGCAAAAGTGGGATATTTTTTTTTTTTCTCCATCCCATCAACTCTTCCCCTTTTCTTTACTTGAAACTTGCAGGCCAGATACAGTCACCCATCCCAGAATTATGTTCTCCTGGTAGAATCTATTTTAAAACAAGAAAATTAAAAAAAAAAAAAAAAAAAAAAAAAAAAAAAAAAAAAAAAGAGGAAAATTAAAAATTTTGCTCTGCTGCTTTGTATTTCATGCTCTCTATACCCCTGCCAGCAGGACACGCAGATAATAAGCCTCAGCAACATGCATGCACTGCTGCACATCATTTATAGCACGCCTGCGTGAGCACAAACGGGTGCTCTCATCACAGCCCCATCTGCCCCATCCAGCAATGAGATCAGCAGCTGCCAGAAGAGACTTGTTGCAAGAACACTCATGTCATTCAAACAAATAATAGGGGAAGGACTAAACCATAGTAGATGCTTCTCTGACATTCTCTGCTGTCAGGTTTAGAGCTGCCAGACATATGGCATTGCCTTGATATTCTCAGGTCTGGAGCACTGTCAAGGGTTAAAACCAGGCAGGTCACTAGCTAAATGACAGATGGTCTCTCTGTCAATCCCTCTCCCACCCCAAAGTGGAAGAGAAAGGGAGTAAGACAGAGTGGAAGAGAAAGGGAGTAAGACAAAAGTGGAAGAGAAAGGGAGTAAGACAAAAGTGGAAGAGAAAGGGAGTAAGACAAAAGTGGAA
>WEIS01068589.1:710-12672 GCA_013389965.1 Todus mexicanus
CGGCTCGCCAGGGGCCCCCCGGCCTCGGGGGGTGGGGTGGGGGTTGGATTTGGAGGGGTGGGGTTGGAGGGGACTGGCCCTGGAGGGGATACCCAGCTCGAAATCCTGAGTAAAACCCACCGCACCATCTCTTTTCTCACTCCACCATCTCTTTTTTCCCACCCCACCGTCTCTCTTTTATCACCCCACCGTCTCTCTTTACCCACCCCACCATCTCTTTTCCTGCTCCACCACATCTTTTTGCACCCCACCATCTGTTTTCTCATTCCACCATCTCTTTTTCCACCCCACCATCTCTCTCTTCCCACCAAGCTGTGTTTGTTCCCTCCCTTGGAGCAGCTGGTTGGTGCCGCAGTGGGCTGCAATTGAGTTCTGGGGGGATTCTCCAAGCGAAAGCAGCGTGGAGGCAGCACCTAGAACCCCTGGGATGGGCGCTGGGCGCAGGACGGTGCTGACGCCCTTGCAAGGAGGGTTTGTGCAGCCAGGGATGGGCTGGAGGTCTGTGGGGATAACGATTCTTTACTTGGCGGCCGCGCCCGGGCAGAAGGCGATTCCTCGTCTACACATCACGTACCAGGCTCCTCCGGCTGCCCTTTCGAGAGAGCAGGGATGTTTCCTGAGCGTGCTGTGGATGTGTTGTGGGAAACGCTGGGGGTGTTCGCACAGAACGGTCCTGAAGGTCCCGCTGGCCGCCACGCGTGTGCGTGCGTGAGGGAAACGGCGCGGATTCCCCACCGGTAAATCGGTGTTCGCTCCGAAGCGGAGAGGTCTGGACGTCACCCCGCGCTGGTTGGGAAATAGGAGTTTGGCTTGCGAGCTTTGATTCCACAGCAAATCGCTGCCCCAGACTAAACCTGTGAATGCTTGCGAGTAGGTGGCTGTGGGGAGGAAGAGCAGCAGAAGAAGGAGTCACGCGCTGCTGCCGCCGCCGCCTTCACCGGCTGGTGACAGAGTGGCCCCGTTCGTGCCCGAAGCTCTGTGCGAGCGACCTGCCGGGTTCCTGACTGCGAAGAACTTGTCCTTAAACACAAAGCCCCAAAGCGCGCAGAGCCCGGGACGCGCGGCCAGGTTGTCTGTGCAGCGAGTGCATCCGTGCATGCCTGAGTGGGGGTTTGAGCCTCGTTAAGCCGTCTCAGTAGTCGCGTGAAAAGCCGTGGCGGTGGAACGTGGGCCTTGGTTTGGTTGCATGCCAGGGAAACGTTTGAGCGTCCCAGAACTTCGGATGGGTACGGGTCGGCACTGGCCGGTGCCCTGTGGCGTCTGTGAAGCAGAGCCTCGCGGAGACCGGACACGTTCTTCCTGATAACGTGAGAACGAGCGGACGCTGTCAGCCCAAGGCCTTTTCTGCAGCACTGATGGATATCTAGGAAGATGTAGAACGTGACTAACAGCTTGATACTTCCCCCAGCGCAGCCCTAGAAACCATTTCCAGGTGGGGGAGGCCCGGCTGGATGTTGTGTGCAGCAGCTGGAGGTAGCCAGAGAAGCAGCCTGCTGTTCCTGCACGAGCTGGACGCGTAACCTCGGTGCGCAGAGCGAGGGCTTCTGGAGGGAGAACTTCCTAAACCTGGGGCTGTTGTTGTACAGAGCTGTCTGGGTGCTCTCTCTCTCAAGCTGTGTTTGCTTCTTGCTTTCATAACAGGGCTTTGACTACAGCCGAAGTGGAAACCCGACCCGCAACTGCCTGGAGAAGGCTGTGGCAGCGCTAGATGGAGCTAAATACTGTAAGCAGTTCAGATGGTCCTCCAGCAAAATGTCACCTCGCGTGTCTCCTGTGCCAGGCGTAGCTCGAGCAGCGAGCACAGGGAGCTGTCAGCGGCGGCTGTGGCACGGCAGGGCTGTCGCTGGCTGCTGGAGCTGCTTTGTGGCGTGAAAAAGAGTCTGGCACCGCTCGGGACGGCCCAGCTCCATCGCTGGCCTTCCTTCGTGGGGTGCTGCTCCTGGCTGCGTCTGCTGCCGGAGCTGAGCTGGATCCCCCCTGAGCGCGGTGGGGAGCAGGAGCCAGGCAGCAGCTGGGCCCAGGCTGTGTTATCTGGGACCATCCCGGGTTTGCGGGATCACAGGGTTGCTGAGGCTGGAAAAGACCTTGGGAATCAAAGAGGAGTGTAAAATCAGGCCGCTGCTTTCAGCGCCTCTGCGTAACGAGCGCGAAAGCACGAGGGAGAGGGACGGGGCGGGTTCCTTTGGGGAGCAGAGCGAGGGAGGTGCGGGCGAGGCTGTGTCCCGTTCCAACGCAGCCTGTCCCTCACTCGCTTCTCTTCTAGGTTTAGCTTACGCTTCTGGCTTGGCTGCTACGCTGAACATCACCCACCTGCTGAAGGCGGGGGATACCATCATCTGCATGGACGACGTCTACGGAGGTATGCAAAGCCTGGTTGTGCTGATGGAGATTCAAACACCGCAAGGTTCTGCGGCGCCACACGGAGCCAGCTAGAAAAATAGGCTGGAATGAGGGGGAAGTAGCAACCCCCTGGCCTTGCCCTGCTGGGGGTGGCAAGCGGCTGCTCTGCCCGAGTGAGGAACGGGCAATAACCCTGGCAGGAAAACTCCGTGAATTAATTTTTAATCCAGGCAGCGTTGCCGGACAGTCATCGAGTTGCTTATCTATCTAGTGACCGACCGGTTGCTTCTGGTTTCTTCTTTTAATCTTTGCACCGAAAGCCTTCGGAGGTGGAAGTAATCGCTTTTTATGTTCCTCGCGACACATTTGTTTAGCCGAGTGATAAGAAATAGAGTAGCTGGAGTCTTCCCCTTGATTCTTCTTCCAGGCTCCAAGAATCCGAGTCTGGATTTTTCTCCCAGATTCTCTATGAATCTTATTAAATATAAAAAAGAAAAAAAAAGGTGGAAAAACAGTTACTGAAAGTGGGGGCGGGGGAAAGAGGGGAGAAAAACTGGAAGCGCTGCCCCTGTGCGTGGCAGGGGGCTGGAGGAGGAGCTAGAAGCAGGGAAACTAATATTTAATCTTCTGATTGAAAAAACCCTGAACGGCTGCTAATGGAAAATACTTCATAAACTGCTCTGAATCCGTAGTGCCATTATTACCTTTCCATGCTGTTTAAAACTACAGGAGTCTGTCAACTTCCCAGGAGTGAAAACCCACAAATGTGCCCTTTACGGTGTGCAGCGTAAAGCTGCCCCCTCCCTCCCTGCCCTGGGTGTGTAGGAGCGACCAGAGAGCAGCAGGGAAGCTCAGGAAGCTCGCTCATTTTCCATCTCTGGGGGTTTGGTGGGGGTTTTTGGGGTTGGTTTGTTTAAATTTTGTTTATCTGCTTGTTTTTTCAGGTACAAACAGATACTTCAGGCAAGTGGCCATGAAGATGGGTTTGAACGTCGTGTTCGTTGACTGCACGAAAACGAAATGCCTGGAAGCTGCAATTACACCAGAAACCAAGGTAGGGGAGAGGGAGATCGCTGAGCGGGCTTGCTTCATGTCGTTAAATAATTTTATTCTTGCTCTTGTTGTACTGGGGAGGGGTGTCAAGCAGGGGTGGCCTCTGCGGGGACAGGTTGGGGCAGAGGTGGCTCCAGGACGTCCCCACCGCAGGCCTCGTCTGTGGTGCCTCACTGAAAACGTTTTAAGAAGGGCAAAAAACACCAGAGAGAGAGAAACAAGAGGAGGGTAAAGGTGAGAAACAGCAGAGGGGACACCAAGGTGGGAGGAGGAGGAGGAGGTGCTCCGTGGCACTGGAGCAGATAATCCCCTGCTCTAGCGAAACGTGGTTCAGCTGGCAAAGGCTGACGGGCTTTGGGGCACAGCGACTTTCTTCTGGCTGTGTCAGGCCCTTCTTCAGACACGATGCCCCTCGGTTTTCAAAAGCTCTCTAGTGTTCTCCCCACATATCTGTTGGTTTTGTGGGCAACATTGCCTCTCCCGAGAAACCCTGAGCAGTCTTCAGCAGGGACGCTTCTTATTTCCACCGCAAAGCTCCGCGGAAAGCTGGCACTTCCCGAGCTCACGTTTCAGAGCGCTTAGAGCTGAACGCGGGCGCTGCAAAAACCGCCGAGCTGACGGGCTGCCGTGCTGAATTCCCGCAGCTCGTTTGGATCGAGACGCCCACGAACCCCACGCTGAAGGTCATCGACATCAAGGCCTGCGCAGACATCGTCCACAAGCACAAAGACGTTCTTCTCGCCGTGGACAACACCTTCATGTCTGCGTATTTCCAGGTGGGCGCTCGGCTCGCCCGCGTTACCGCGGCCGGTTCGAAGATAAGGCTCTAAAATGGAAGCACCACCGTGGGGTTGCCAGTTTGATCGTGGTAAAATTCGGTGGTGCCCTGGCAGGGCTGGGTGAGCGCTTGGACTCGATGGGCTTCAAAGGTCTCTTCCAACCAAAATATTCTGTGATCCTGTGAACATTCCCTGCTCTGTTGCTAAATACAACCCAGGTGCTAAACACAACCCAGCGGCTGCTTCCGTTTTCTAGCTTTGGGCCTTTTATAGCAATTCTTTGGGATGTGCCGTGCACGATCTGTTATAGAACCACTGGATGCTCTAAAAAAAAGCAGGGGAAGAAAAAGTTAAAATAAGCAAACTTTGTTAAATCTTTCTTACGGACATTCAAGTCGCCTTCTGCAATCTTGTGGTGAACGTGTGGCTTAGAAGTTTGCAATGTCCATCTCGAACTATCAGCATATCTTGTATAACTACACAGAGTGATAGAATTACGTGAGCAATCATCACTTTTTTTAGAATTATATGAACAATCATTAATTTTTTTTAGAATGACGTGAACAATCATTAATTTTTTTTAGAATTACACGAACAATCATTAATTTTTTTTTAGAATGACATGAACAATCGTTAATTTTTTTTTAGAATGACACAAACAATCGTTAATTTTTTTTTAGAATGACACAATCGTTAATTTTTTTTTAGAATTACACAAACAATCGTTAATTTTTTTTAGAATTACACGAACAATCGTTAATTTTTTTTTAGAGTTACACGAACAATCGTTAATGTTTTTTAGAATTGCATGAACAATCGTTAATGTTTTATAGAATGACGTGAACAATCATTAATTTTTTTTTTAGAATGACGTGAACAATCGTAAATATTTTTTTGTAATTACGTGAACAATAATTACATTAATTTTTTTTGTAGTTACATGAAGTGAAGACAATTTCTTAGGTTCCAAAAATGCTTTACAATCACAGAATCACAGAATTAACAAGGTTGGAAAAGACCATAGAGATCATCAAGTCCAACCTGTAACCTACTACCTAGACTATCACCAGCCTATTACCCAATATTATCTCATCATCTAAATCTTGTCCCTTGCTCATTTTAACACAGGCTCGCAGTATTCCTGGGTGTTTCGCGGGAGACTAAGCTAATCCCTTCTGGTTTTGGTCTGGAGGAGAAGGTTTTTATGAGAGCAGAAGGCCGGGTGTCTTTGTCCTCGTTAAGGGCTCTGAGATCTTTGTCAATGAGCAGAACTTTATGGGAAAGGTTAATGCTTAGCTAGAGCAGCCCTCGAGTTTGTGTGTGTGTGTGTGTGTNTTCTTGCAGTGCGGGGCCCAGAGCTGCCCCCAGTGCTCGAGGTGAGGCCTCCCCAGGGCCGAGTCCAGGGGCAGAATTCCATCCCTAGTCCTGCTGCCCACACTAGTCCTGACACAGCCCAAGATGCCGTTGCCCTTCCGTGCCCCCTGGGCACAGCTGGCTCCTGTTCAGCCGCTGCCAACCAGCACTGCCAGGTCCCTCTCTGCCGGGCTGCAGAACCTCTCTAAGCCCCCCCGGAGCGCTGCTGGAGCGCTGTGCTCAGGGGTCATCGTGTCGGGGTGGTTTACGGAGCAGTTCGCAGTGGGCGAGGCCGTTCTCCCAGCTGCACACCGGGAATGCGCGTTACCCGCGCTCCCCAAATAAACGCCGGTGTTTCAGCTGACGGCAGCAGCCTTCTCAGCCCAAGCTGCTCGCTTCGTTACCTTCCAACCTACCGATGCTCCTCGGTCTTTATGCTGCATTTCTCTTATGCACAAAGTCCTTTACTTAGTGACAGATTAAAAAAAACAAAGACCTGGTTCGTTACTTCTTGCCCAGCCCCATCTCACCTTCAGAAGTCTCCTGGGGAGAAAGCGTGAGGGCAGGGCAGGGCAGAGCCCCCCAGCAGCGGAACCCTTCGCACTTTCTTTGGGCTTTCTGTGCTTTCATGGTGGTAAATCTAGAAGACGACGCCAGTTCTTCTCTGCAGACTGGGCTGAGGTCTTTATTTCCCAAGGAAATGCACTTTAGAGTAAATCCCCTTACTTATCCCAGCCCCAGCCAAGCGATACCACTATTTTATATCACAAATATGAACAGGGTGTGCGTTAGATAAATTCATTCACTCCTCATCCCGCTGGGAATTAGACCAGTGCTTCTAAATCACTTTTTATGGTGGGTTCTTCTCATTGTGCTTATCTTGAATGCACGGTTCCCTGCTGTACTATTGTGGTTTATTTTACCCTGTCTTCATTCTCAGGCTTTTGTGTTTAAGGTGTTAAGTTTTTGCTTGCCTTTAGTTTCCCCACGTATTATTCTTCCTGATGTTGGGTCACGGCCTTTCCCGATAGCTCGAAACAAAGCAGAGTGCGCCCAAGCTTTAATCAGATTTATTCTTTTCCTTTCCTTTCAGCGTCCTTTATCTCTGGGGGCTGATATTTGCATNGCCTTCTTGGCCACGAGCCCCGTTGATGGCCCTTGGTGAACACGTTCAACACGTTCCCCATGCTGCATCCCAGACAGCCCAGCCTTGGAGCCGAGGTGGCTGTAGCTGTGCCGTAACCACCCAGCCCTGGTGGTGCTGGTAGCCGTGGCAGTTTTCTGGCCGATGTCCCCTCTCTGCTAAGGCAGGTGCCTGCTGCTGCTCCGCAGGACACACCTGATCCCTGTCGTGTCCTGCTAGTGGCGAAGGGCTTGGGAAGCATTTGGGGGCAGGACTGTGGCCCACGGCAGCGCACGCTGCTGGCCAGAGCTGTGGAAGAAGCTGCAGTCTGCCGCAGCCACAGAGGTAGGGCGGCTGGAGCAGTGAGGAGGAGCCCAGGGACTCGCAAAAGTGGGACCGCGTCAACACCAAGCCGGAGAGACTGGGGGGTTGTGGCAGAACCCTGGAGCAGATGGGGCAGCTGATTCTGTGCTTCTCTTCCCCTTGCATTTCCAGGGCATAGTGATGTGGTCATGGGACTTGTCTCGGTCAACTGCGACAAACTCTACGAAAGGCTCAAATTCTTACAAAACTGTGAGTAGTCGACGGAGCCAATACCTTGAAATGAATCGAATTCCAGCTCGTTGCGGGCGCACAAGCGTGGAATCTACCTAGAGGTGCAGCTCAGGCATTAAAACCTGCAGAAATGGGGAGAGAAAGCGGTAACACGGGTGTAAAACCCTGACTCCTCTGCCCTGTCATTCGCCAGTACGCGGCATGGCCTCGTGCAAACACGGTATCTTGTGTCGGCTTCTCTCTCAGATAAAGTTAGTGACCCTGGTTCCCGCTTCCTTCCTGCTTCTAGAAAATGCTGCGAGCAGTGGGGGCTGCAGAATTTTCTTATAGAAGCTGATTTTAACAGTTTTACCGCCTCTTAATTACGCCGAATGGATTTCCGTAGTGTTCTGTCTGCCCCCTGCCTACCAGAGGAAGAGCGGAGGTATATTCAGTCTGATAAATTTAATCCACGAGTCTTCAGCTTTGTTAATTCAGCTCATTAATCAGCTTCCCCCGTGTCCGTGATGGGGAAGAGATTGCACAAGGCGTCTTTCTACTCGCGGTGTTCTCACTTGAGGAAGTTTGGGAGTTAGGGCTGTGTCAAGCTTTACTAACAAAACCAAACCACCTTTGTTTTACGTGGGATTTTGTTCCCGTTTCCGTAGCTCTCGGGGCCGTTCCCTCGCCCTTTGACTGCTACCTGTGCAATCGCGGGCTGAAGACGTTGGAAATCCGCATGAAGCAACATTTCCGCAACGCGTTGGCTGTCGCTCGATTCCTCGAGTCGCATTCCCTGGTGGAGAAAGTCATTTACCCAGGTAAGCTGGGTGAGCTGACAGTCTCGGCTCTGGATGGGCTGATTCTGCGTAGCCGAGGGGGAGCTGCTCTCCCCTTTGAAGGGATGGTCACGGAATTAAAGCGACTTCTGCCCGTTGCAGGCTTGCCTTCCCACCCCCAGCACGAGCTGGTCAAGCGGCAGTGCACCGGCTGCCCTGGGATGGTCACGTTCTACATTAAAGGGAAACTCGAGCATGCCACTGCCTTCCTCAAGAGTCTGAAGGTGAGTGGCAGTGAAAATGCCCCCGACTGTGGAGGGACTGCCCGGCTCTGGGGAGCCCCCGCTGCAGGGCTGGGCCCAGCTCTGGAGACCTCAGCCCAGCAGAGACAGGGACCTGGTGGAGCGGGGCCAGAGGAGGCCCCAGCAATGCTGGGAGGGCTGGAACCCCTCTGCTGGGAGGCCAGGCTGGGAGAGCTGGGGGGGTTCAGCCTGGAGAAGAGAAGGCTCCGCGCAGACCTTCTGGGGGCCTTGCAGGGCTTCAAGGGGCCTGGCAGAAAGATGGGGACAGACTTTGGAGCAGGGCCTGTGGGGACAGGACAAGGGGGATGGGTTGGAACTGCCAGAGGGAGCTTGAGAGTGGAGAGAAGGGAGAACTTGTTGGTGCTGAGGGTGGGGAGAGCCTGGCCCAGGTTGCCCCGAGAGGTGGTGGCTGCCCCATCCCTGTCCCCATTGCAGGGGAGGTTGTTGGGGGCTCTGAGCAACCTGCTCTAGTTGCAGATGGCCCTGCTCCCTGCTGGGAGGCTGGATGAGATGACCTTAGAAGGTCCCTTCCCCCCAAACCAGTCTGGGATTCTGCAATTCTATGACTTGAGCCTGTCCTGCTGAGGGTGATAATGGAAGGAAGTGTTTTTTCTTGGGGTGGGGAGAGTCTTCCTTTGTACTTGCAAAGCACCTAAAGTCTTTTTGGGTGTAACCGTCTCTACATAAAAGATCATTTGTAAATGGGAGGCTAATGAGAGGGAGGAAGAGGATGCCTCAGCTCATTTGAAGTACTTGTTTACAGGGGAGGGTGTAGTTTGCCCTGTGAGCCCAGGCAGCGCTTCTGCTGAAGGTCCTGAGCACCAGCCTGGTGCAGAAATACCTGCTGTGCTTGCAGGCAGAGCGGCGGCGGCTGCTGTAAGAGCGTTGTCAGATTTCAAAGTGCTCATCTGGACAAAAAGCCATTGAGAAATGGCATGACTCAGGAAGGAAGGAGGGAGTCCCTCAGTTTGGAGAATAGTTGTTTGGTTATTTTCCCCAAACCATAGGCTTTTGTCTTTGCAGTGTATTAATTCCTCCCGTCCTCTTTGATGTGTGAGCTGGGCTCTGGCTCTGGCTCCTTTGTATCCTGCTCCTGTGGTTTTGGTCTTGGGGAAAAAAAAAAATGGTAGTGATTAACACAGCTAAATTAGAGCTTCCTTCTCCTCCCTAGCTTGCTTACTCGCCAGCTAATGTCATCAACTGAAAATGAATGCACTAAAAATACGATTTTCCCAGAGAATATCCTTTTATGTGAGAGGGAGCATTTAATCCTGCCATGGGAGGCAAAAAGCATCAGAGAACATGTTCCAGGAGAAGCAGTTCCTTAGGAGTACGTTCACCTCAGCCCCGTGCCTGGGGTAACCATTGATTTGTCACTAGGGCGGTGCAAATAAAGCCGTTTCCTTCACCCGGGCTGAGAAGGGGGTTCTTCGGTTGATGGATTTAGGTGTGTCATTTGAAGAAAGGAGAAAAAAAAAATCAGCCTGAGGAGCCAGGGCTGCAGAGAAGCATCGGGGGCAATAAGTGTGTTCATAAAACACGCCCGGTGAGCCCGTGTTGGAGCTGTTTTATCATCCAGGAGCACATCTCCAGAACTGGTGCTTAAAAATCCCCTTAGCTATCAGCAAGCGTCTCACAAGTGCTGGTCCTGTTAGGCACAGGGAAAGTTGGGCTGGTTTTCAAACACTAAACTCGCCCTCAGAGCTGAGCAATGAGGGAAAAAGTCTGTTCAGCCTTTTGGGGAAGAAGGATCTTCAGTGTTTGGGGTTTTTTCCCCGTCGAATCTACTGGTTGCCAGCCTGAAAAGCAGGGAGGGTAAATGTGAGCGGTGATGAGTGATGCTGAGAGAAGAGGATGTAAGGAGAGGCTAAACTCCGGGCTAAGCAGCCCCAGGTCTCCCCTGAGGTCCTTCAGGAGGTTCTTCAGGAGGTGACGTAGTTACAGCCAATACCTTTCATAACATCAAAGTCACTCGAAAAAATTAGGGGAAAAAACCTTTACCCATCCCTTCTTCCTCGGCCGCCTCTTGCCGCGCATTCATAACCTCGCTTCCGTTCATTCCAAGCATTCCTCACCTACCTTCTCACATTAATTTCTGTTTTTCTGTTGAACTTAACTTTCCCCGTAGGTTTTTGCGCTGGCCGAGAGCCTGGGCGGATACGAAAGCCTAGCAGAGCATCCGTAAGTCGTTCTTCATTTTCGCAGTCTAAGAAAGCAGCCGAGCCACCGCGAAGTTTCTGGTCGGGTTTTGTGGGAGTTCTGAACTTTCTCGGGTAGGCAAAGCCGAGATCTTTTGCGTCTCCTGGAGGTTCGTGGTGCGTAGCGCAAAAAGCAGCTCCAGAAATGAGAGCGGGATGCCGAAAGCATTTCCGCGCTCCCTCGTTTTAACCGGGAGGCCGAGCTGGGGTTGGTGCTGTGATAACAAACCCAGGAACGCAGCGTGTGTTTGAGGAAGTCGACTGGAGCTGATCTGGTCGTGCTGCTGAGGAGGGAGCTCTGCCGTTCTCCCTGCTTACACGAGAGGGCACGTTCCCCGCGCCGCATCCCCCGGCAGTGCTTGTAACGACGCTTCGTTGCCCCTGTCTAGGTCAGAAGGCTAAAAACAGGATTGTTATGGAACGAGGTTGTTTTAGTTCAATCCAGTTTGCTTTTCAGAAAGGTAACGGGGGAAGTTACGACTAAACTTTGACGCTAAACCACTTCAGTTACTCGTTTTGGAATAACGGCGCATCTCAAAACGCTCGAGCAGTTGGAAGGTGGTTGTGAGTCGGTGGGCAGAAACGGAGCGTTGCCGGTGTCCTCCGTAGCCAGAGAGAATAAACTGCTCGGTGTAGGTGGGCACAGCCTGACCAGTGATCCGAGAAACCACAGGTTTACAAAGTGAATTAAAATATCAGGAGATTTTATCCTGGGGACTGGGTCCTGTCGCTGTTGCTGCTCCACGTGCTTAAAGCAGAGCCTTGAGATCCTCGTTGGCTCTGCGGGTTGGCCAGCAGGTGGTACACGGAGCGTGGCGAATCTTGAGGGAGTTTCAGCGGGTGCTGGCAGGAAAACGCTTTATTTGGGCTTTACTGATAAAAGTAAAAACTTCTTAGGAACAAAGGCTGTGGGGTTTTTTTCCTCCAGGGCCATCATGACTCACGCCTCGGTGCCTAAGGAAGACAGAGACGTTCTTGGAATCAGTGATACATTAATTCGCCTGTCGGTTGGTTTGGAGGATGAAGAAGATTTACTGGAAGACCTCGACCAAGCTCTGAAAGCTGCGGTAAGGGGGTTGCTGCCTAGAAATGCTTCCTTCTAGTCCTCTGCCTTCCTCACTAAACTGCCTCCTGCTCATTCTTACGTTGCTTAGTTTTTAACGGCCTCCTGAGCGTGCCTTGCAGAGCGTGTGTACGGCTTGAGAGCTTTCGGCGTTAGGGGTCTCTCTGCAGCAAGGTTTTGCAGTCCTGGTCAGTGGTGACTTGAAGGGGCATCGGCCTCACTGCCCCAGCCTCTTGCCCCCCGCGGGCCCTTGAGCTCTTGCTCAGCATTGCTCAGCTCCCCTCTCAGGCTGCTCTTCTCCAGCTCCACAGCCCCAGGGCTCTCAGCCTTGCCTGCCCACACAGATGCTCCAGCCCCGCAGCAGCTCCGCAGCCTCCGCTGGACTCTCTCCAGTAGCTCCTGGTCTCTGCTGAACTGGGGAGCCCAGCACTCCCAGCA
>WEIS01068597.1:0-11958 GCA_013389965.1 Todus mexicanus
GGTGCAGGCGCCTCGGGGCGGAAATAGCCAATCAGGTGGCGAGGCTGGCGGGCTCATTTGCATAGAGGGTTGGCGGGAAGGGGGAGCTCTGCTAGGAGGGGGGAGACGCGCACAAAATGGCGGCGCGCAAAATGGCGGCGCCATGAGGGGCCCGGCCCTCCCCCACCTACCCCTGCGTGCGGGGCGATTCAGTGCCCCGGGGAGCGGCCTGAGCCCCGCAGCTTGCAGCCACAGCGCTGCTTGGTGCCGCTCCCGGCGGCAGTGCCCCCCTTTAATCGCAATTAAACGTAATTAACGGTGCGCCAGTAGCAGCCAGAACGCAGCGTTCGGGTCCCCGTCGCCCCCTGCGCTCAGAGCAGCAGCGGCGTTGCTCGTTCCCCTGCCCGCAGCTCGTTTTCAAACCCTCCCCAGAGGCTTGCTGCCTCAATAAAGCCCTGGGCAGAGGCAACTCCAGCTGCAGCAGCCCCTCTGATCCTCCCTGTTCCCTGCTTCTCCCTCACCCTGGCACAGGAGCCATGTTCTCTGACGTGGTTTAGGGCCACAGAGCAGAACCCGGCCCCCACAGCACCTACATTTTAATTCCCCCTAAATACTCCTTGCCCAATAATCTGCCTAATCAGCAACCTGGTCCTGTGGGGGGGGGGCCCTGATTGTGGCTGGAGGGGGTTGGAACAAAGTGATCTTTAAAGTCCCTTCCACCCTAAACCGTTCTATGAATTTTATGAATAATTCACTGAGCGCAGGGAGGAGGAGACACCCTGGGTATGTCGGTGCTGCGGTGGAGAGCAAGCGGAGGCTCTGCTCTGGCTGTTCAGCGCCCTTGGGGGATCAAGCGAGCAGATGGACGCCTGCAAACGCTGAGCTGGTCTCAGCACCGTAGGCTGGAAGCTGCTCAGAGGTCATAAATCACCTCAGGCCAGGCTCTAGCAGGAGTGCTGCCAGTTGCGTCAAGTATTTACACAGCTTAAAAGGCTGGCTGCGAAAGTCGGAATGGCTTGGAGAAGGGCCCATCTACTGACCAGCGTCTGCCACCCTGGGTGGTGGGAAGGGGGGCAAAGGAGCTGCTGTAGTCAGGATAAAACAGCGTAACCCATCATCAGACCACAGACATGCAGGTTCTCGTTGCCACAGGCCACCGGGCTCCCATGGCAGGTGCAGTGGGTGTGCTGACCCACGGGAAGTCACTCGTGTCGAACAAGTTTGTGGCTTCTGTTCTTGCTCTGCCAGGCACAGGGCTGGAACCTGAACTGGGACCTTGGGGCGACAACGGAAAGCGTAGTTCTGGAGTTAGAACTTGGGTGGGAGAGGCTAGGGACAAGAAGGGCAGCAGAAAAAAGAAAGTGGCTGTATTTCAAGCGCTAGCCGCCTCTCCTTTGCCTTTAAAGATAAGGGTGGTCAGTGTGAACCATCAGCCCGTATCTGCCCAGGTATGGCAAGCGAAGCACGCTCCACCCTGTCCAGCTCCCAGGCTCTGAGATGCTTCTAAGGCACGTGGTGCCAACAAGCCTCACGGGAGCCGTGCTGGTAGCAGGGGATTGCCTTTGCTTTCTTTTCAATCACGGGCAGAATTTCAGCAGGATCTAAGAATAGCGTTACCTGCACCTTGAAATTAGACAGCGACGTTTCGATGGGCAACTGTGCTTGGCAGAGCAGACTGATTGCAAGAGCAGGCAGCCTAGAGCAGTGAGTCAGTGCAGGGAGGAGGGCGCTTTGGAAATGACTCATTACGTTAGAAATTAAAGGCTGTTAAGGCCCTGGACAAAAGCAGCTCGTTTGCTGGCTATCAGGAAAACTAAGGCTGAGCAGGCTGCACACTGGCAGGTATTCTGTGGGGAGTTTTTTCAGGTTATGGATTCCAAGATTGTTTTTGGAAGCCAATTTAGTACATTTAGAGATCGAGCGCTGCTTCTGCTTTCAGTGTTTAAAGTGGAATTGGGAGGAGAGAGGAGATTATCAAAGCCACGCTTCCTATTCCCAGCAGCGGCATTCGTTATTTATACAACACTTGCATCCGCACGCCCCGGCTGAAGGCTGGAAATCAGACATTTCCAAGGCAGCCCCTTCTTTTTGCCACAGTGTATTTCCCCCTTTGGTGTGTCAGAACAAATGGATCCTGGTTAAAAGTAACCCTGATACCCTACAGAAATATTCAATTGCACAACTCCTCTCAAAACGTGTTATCACCTCATCAGGATTTTGGATGTCATCGACTGCGGAGGGAGCCAGTAATCCTGTTTCCTCAGAGAGAAGGACACACCTATGAGACCACTGTGTTGTCACAGTGTTTTGTTTTAAACACCGTGTAATCACATTGCAATTTTTGCTCCCAGATTTCACTGAAGAAGACTGGTGAGGTTGGGAGACCTCTGTGCAAAACACCCCCGGGGGAAAGAAGGCTAAAGCACTGTGAGAGAATTAATTCACAGTTATGTTTAGTGACGCCAAATTCCACCTACATCTCCCTGACTGGAGATTCCTGTTAGCCGCTTCAAAACGTTTATCTGCGGAGAAGATCTGAACTGCCTGAACACAGCTTGTAGTTGTTCAAGGTCTCGTCGTTGTCTCACGCTCACTTCAGGAGATGAACTGGATGGAGGTGGTTCAGAAGCGAGGTTGCAGATGTGGGAGTGGGAGGGAGGGCAGCGTCACGGGCGGTTTGTATCCGTGCTTTGTCTGCGCTGACATTATTTACCACGTTGGCTTCAAGGATCTACATCCTCCACCGAAATATCTTGGGCGAAGTAGCTGCAGAGGAGTCAAACCACTGTTTACTTCGATACACCCAAGGTTTTGGATATTTCCTACCACGTCACATCATTCAGACTGAAAAAATACCAAGGGGAAAGACCACCTTCCCACCACTTTCTCCCCAAGTCTCCACGTAGCTTTGTTAGCTTAAAAGTGGGACCTTTGACTCTGTGCTTCTTTCCTTGGATTCTGCCTGACACCACGTAACGCATCCCTCAGCAGAAGATGGAGCACGAGCACACGTTTAGTTGAGCCGCAGCCCTTGGGCTACAGCACATTTATTTATAAAATGACACCCTCAAAAAAAAAAAAAAAAGAATTAATTAATTATGAAATCATTGATTCAAAGGAATCAATAATAAATATTTGCTTTCCTCTGAGTTGTTCAGACACAGTACAAGTACACCAATGAGAGCGGGTAGAAGAGATGTAAGCTTAGTTTAACTGCTGAGAAACAAAAAGAAAGCTACATAACATCGTACGCGTTTAATCACACTAGTAATAACTGGTACATGACAGTAAATGCTTTAAATACACTATTCTACAAAACAATTTGGCTTATGGTTCATTTGGCTTCCCTTGTGCAACTCAATAGTATCACCCAGAGCTCAGGAAACGCCCCTTTGAAAACAGAACGCTTCAAAATGATCTTTCTCCTATTTCCTTTGAGTAATGAACTCTTCCCTTTGGCTTCGCACTAAGAAGCGAAGTGCAGCGCTGGCTCTGTGCTCACCTGCGAGCTCGCTGATGGGTGGCCTGAAAAGCACCGCGGTGTTTCAGACTTGAGTGATTTTACATCACGCTTTCTAACCAGGGCCGCACATCTTTGCACGTTGGTCCCATGGCAGGGCATGGCCACGGTGCTTTTTCTGGCAGGGTTTGTTTCCAGGGCAGCCTGCACATATGCCAAGGAGTGACTTCTCTACTCCAGGAGAGCTGGAGACCAGGAGAGGGCTGCCGTGGCTGATCTGTCCTGTGGCCTACTGCCAAAGGCCTCCAGGAAAGGGACTGCCAGCAGCAGGTGGAGAAAATTCTCGTGGCCTCTAGGCTGTAGACAGAGCATCTTCCTCTTTGCTAATTGCGAGTCTGGCCTGTGACTCAAAGCTAACCTACAGTACAGGATTTTACTACAGTATTTCGTGGTAATAAGCTTCTGGTGGCTCAGGCATGTGTTCTTTATGGAGAAAAGCACTCCTGTTTTTATATGCATAGAGTAAGTATCCTCAGATACAACGCAGGGAATGTGAAGCGCAATAAACAGCCGTAGAAGAAGCCACAAGCGACTTGAGTGGCCTTGCTTGTGCTCTTCGGGGCTTTCCCAGCTCTGAAGTTATCTTGTAAGCACTTTGGAGTGCCTGAGCCTTCAGGTTCCAGGAAAAAACAACTGCTGAGGAATCACAGACACTTAGAGCTGCTGCTTCCAAGCAGTGACAGCCACAACCAACCCCACCAGAACACAGCTGATCCAGGAATGCGCCTCTGGAGCAGCCAGGGAGCCTCTCTAGGTGAAAAGACCCAGTGTCCAACCCCAGGAGCTGTCACAGAAGTAGCAGCTTATCAAACACCTAATACAGCTGACTCCTTTGTTCCAATCTGTGACTTAGAGCCGCCTTCCCTACACAGCAGATCTGTCCCTTGTCCTGCCACGGGTAGCTAGGTTGATTCTGGAGTAGAGAGTGCAAGTGAAATGTTGGTACATGTGATGCAAACGGGTGGCTGCTCTTGGGAAGAGAAGTTCTCAGATAGTACGGGGCAAGTTTGAAACTTATTTCCCATAAGGAAGTAGCCGAAGCAGGGCTTGGCTTTGATCACGCTAAGGTCACAAGCAAAGGAGCTAAAATTCTGAGTTTACAGTCCCCGGAGTGCAAGAATTACAGATCTGTGGTTCTTCTGTGCTGATCCATCTCCTGTAGACTCATTCCACAAACTGGAGAAAACCTTCCCTCCCTCAAATGAAACAAAACAAAACCCACCTTATTCATTTATTTTTTAAATAGAAAATCATCAGTCCACGAATGCAAGAATCTAGAACCTACAAGCTCAGTGTTTTGTGTGTAGCAGGGGGTAGAGCCAAGTACTTCAGAGGAAAATATAAACGACAGAAATGTGGGAGGATCTGCCTCCAGAGGAAGCCTGTCCCTATCTCTTATCGTTTCCTATTGGCCTTCAACTTCAAGTGTCAAGACTTTAAATTACATGGAAATGTTTATGCTGGTTCATTTAATCACAGAATATATTTTTATGATTCTCGCCATTTTTTTAAGAGCCATTGTGAGGCAATGCACACGAGTGTTTTCTAATGAAGCAGCGTTGTGCTTGTTTACCTGTCCCTAGTGTATTTTCCTCACTGCGTGCTCTGTCCTTCGGTCTTACCTGGATGCCTGAAGGTCGGCTCAATACTGCTGTTTGTTCAGTCTCAGGGAGAGCTCTCCGTAAGGCTTCTACAGCACGGCTCACCCCAAAACTGGTGAATTCACAACGTGGCGAGAGCAAAGCTATCTTCCAAATGCCTCGTCTAGGCTTTTTTGGTAGGTTAGTGGCCCTCGCTTTTGGAGGTACCACCTTCATTCTGGATTCAGTGCCCGATTCTCAACACACTAAGGCTCATTTGCCGCAGATACCACCCCGGCGGTGTTACTGCAGCTTTGCAGTGCTGACCATAAAAGCGGAGTCAGGCTCCCAGCCGTATCTCTCTGGGTTTATCATTAAGTTTATTCGGGCAATTAAAGCACCTCTGTTTCCTGGACATAAAGGATTCTTTTTAGCACAGAGGTCAGTTCAGACACGTGCCTTAAGACTGTATCTCTTGACCTTTCCGAGCCATCCTTTCATTTCCACTTTCATTACAGCCTCCAGAAGTATTTCACTAGAAGATGGAATGCAGAAAACGTGAAGCATCTGTCAGTTCCCTTTGAGGATGAACAGCAAACCACCCTCAGCGGAGACTCTGCCTCAAAANGATGGGGAGTAGCTTCTGTGGACAAAGTCCGTTGGCTACGAGAGGCACTGTTGGCTGTCGACCTGGTTGAGGAGGAACCTGAGCGCGAGCTCCTGGAACCAGAAGAAGAGGAACTGGGCTTGACGAGATGGGCCTTGGGTGCCTCTGCATCTTCTCTGCAATCAAACAGATGACAAGGCTCAAATACCAGGGAAACAGAAACGCTTATACGTTTTACCAGACTGAATTGCTGAGGCAATAAACAGTTGCTTATTGAATCTGCAAATCGCCAGGGCATATATGTCTAGCAGTTTGAGCAAACTAGAGGGTTTTCTGAATTCTGTGCTGTGTAACTTTGTGGATTGAACTCAAATCCATTGCACTGTGGAGCTACTGGCCAAGTGGATTTAGAATCCAGGCTGCACACGCCTGGCTCTTTGTGCGTGGCTTTGAGGCCTGCGGAACGAATGCCAAGTGTCAGTGCAAATTGTTCAGATAGATCTGTCTGCTCTGTAATCCTTACTCATAATGACAAATGACCTAGACGGGACTAGCTGAGACCAGTTCTTCTAGTTAATGAAAAAAAAAAGACGCGGGTAGTGAAGGAAGTGCAAGAACTGGGTGCAGAGAGAGAGAGAGGAGAGGTAACAGTCATGTATGAAAAGGGGATACAAGAGGCTGAAGCTCAAACTAAAAATAAAAAGACATACAAGATTTGAAAGCAAAGAGAATAGGAAAAAAGGAAGGGAAGAAGAATTCAGCAGAGGCCACCTTCTTGCTGGCAACCTGAGCATCAGGCAGAGTAATCAGCCGCTGAATGGATTACAGAGATGCTTAATGATACATCAGATGTCACACGAGGGCAGGCAATCTTTTACAAGTACACACAAGGCAAGGGATTTCTCCAAGGGCGGGAACAGCTACAACTCATTCCTGGAAATATCTTTTTCCAGCACTTTCTTTCCTGAGAAGTTTAGGCTCAATTGGCGAGAGACCAGTTTCTGCTTCAGGGAGTTAAGTGGGAGACCTCACACACAGGTAGCAGATGAGTTCAAAGAACGTGCGTCAGCATTCTTGGTCCATCAGCTCAGGGCGAGGTTTCTCAACTCTGCACACAGCAACTCAGGGGATTTTTCACCCTGAGCTAAATCCAGAAGCTCAGTTGTTCACAAGACTCAAGAAAGGCTGTGAGAACCTCCCTGCCTCGTAGCATTCCCAACGGCAATTGCAATTGAAAAGGAAAAATACCCACCCAAAAAAATCCCCCAGGACCACAATGGACACGTGGGTTGAATTTAGTACTGGAGAGGATTATGAAAATGCTTTAAAATGCTGAAATGGAAAGTGTGAGAGAGAGAATATCTTGTGGAGTTTTGTGCTTTTTTAGAACAACATTTTAAGATGATCCTTTCTGATGATCTCTCGAGGTCCCTTCCAACCCCTAACATTCTGTGATTCTGTGAAGGCGCTTAGTTACTTAAAACTGTAGTGAAGAAACATGTGAAACTGGAAGAAGGGAGAGTGGGAGGTGGGGGATTATATAAGAGGCGTTACCTGATTTCATTTGGTGCCTCCTCTTCCTCATATCTCTTCTTTTCTTTCCTCCTTATTGTCAGCCTCACCACCAGGAAAAGGAGGGAGAGTCCCACCACCACGCCGCAAACTGCTCCAGCAATCATGCTGATATTTTGTGCATCTGTTGTCCAAAAACCCAAACCTGTTAGTTGGTAAACTCTCTCTAGGGTCATACGGTCAGATTCTAGCCTGCGCCACAACTTATAGCACTGGGTATAAATCAGAACGGAATGTATCAGTCTAGTTATTGAGGTGTGTCTCCGCGCAGAACTTGAACCAGTTTATCTTCAGGCGTTGTTTCTAAGCCTGAACTAACAGTGAGAAAAGTACTCAGCTCTGGAAGGGTGGGATCAAATGTGCTGTGCCTTCAGCTATGGGTTAGAATTGAAAAGAGGAGGAAAAATCTTCTTATAAGAGCTCAGAACTATAAAAAGTACAGAGGCAGACGGGACAACCCACATGGGAAACAAAGCACCAAGCAGTTTCCTAGAGGCAAAAGGAGTGTTAGAATTACGGATGTTTCCCCGTGAGAATTTTTTATCCCCTTCAACTCACTCTGAAATGATTACAGTCCACTTGCAGAATGAATTATTCAACTGGGGGAAAAGAAGTGACCTGAGGGGGGTAGAGAGGAAGGAGGAATGGAAGATCATCCTGTGTAGGTGGAAGGCATTTTTCATCTGAAATAAGACAGTTAATGAGAAAACACTTCCTAGTGTACATGGGCCCTTAGCTGATACTTTATGACACCTTCTTTTGTTACGAGTGGTTAGGTTGGGGTTGCTTGGCTGGAAGTTGTTTCCTTAAGGCTTGTCCCTACGGAGGGTTTAGCAAACCAAAGCGAGGTTTTAAACCAATTCAGTGCAATTGGCATAAAAGCTGCCTGGACGCTTTCACTTCAGATGCCCGAGGCAAACAGGTTTTCCTTGCTACAGGACGGTATCGCAGTTATTTTAGGCCTGGCTGGGCAGAAAAATGCCAAAGTGATGGAATCTCCAAGAAGAGTCTGCTCTATTAGCAGTCTTTTATCACAGGAGTTCCAGCTCCTCCTGATCTCCCCTAAGAGCCCCACATAAAAACCTGCTAAACTGTGGTGTTTGGATTGTCCTCAGTGCTCCTCTAAACTCCACCCTTGTGCTTTCATACGTATGCAAAGGACCCAGGCACCTAGAGAGGCACACACCCTTGATGGGCTTCATCAAGTAGGACACAGATTTTAATCTCTGGTGTTCGGAACAGAATTTATTAAAGCTGGATTTAAACCACACTATGTGAGAAGTTGCTTTTTATTCTGCGCATCACTTCATGTCCAAGTCAGCCCTTTCCAGCTGCCTTGAGATCGTTTACTGTCCCAAGAGCAACAGATACATAAATGGTTTGTAATTGGAATGATGGAGTATCAAAGGATTTCCTAGACTGGAAAAGACCTTTAAGATCATCTAGTCAGATGATCCAGATGGAGATTTTATACTTAAGAGTATTATCTCCTACAACCACTCCAGCCAGAAGTACCTCAAATGCTGGAGACTCTGGCACCTCTAGCTCACTGTATTTTCCCCCCTCGTATTTCATTAGTCATTCTCAAAATCAAAAATTTCTAACGGACCAAAACACGTGAGCCCACGGGATGTATTTACAACTTCAGGTGATACAGAGAACTGCTCAGCAAACCCTCAGCGCAATAAATAAGAACCACTTCATGTGATTCGAGTGTGAAAGGGCAAAGGTGTGGCGCAGAGTTCACCCGTGGCGATGGGACAGCCGTGAAGCCGCGCTGCTCACGCGGTGGCGTCAGTGCTGGTTACGTGCCAATACTTACGCTGCACTGTCACCTGAACAACGCAGCTTTCCTGTCCAGCCTCGTTGGTGGCAACGCATTGGTATAACCCTGTGCTCATCTGCGTAAGGTTCTTCAGCAGGACTTGCCCAGGATTAGAAATGTCTGAAACAGCGAAAACAACACCGGCATTCGTCAACAAAGGCGAAGAAACCTTAACAGTGGATAGGACACAGAAACCCAGATTGAACTTCTGGATCAACTCAGTTCGAGAACAATCGGTGGTGCCTCACTAAAGATTATCTGTCAAGCCACAGCAAAACACTGAACGAGCTGCTCGTGCCCCTCCTTGTTCAGGGTGGAGCACACCACAAGGTTGAGCTGCAGTGAGAGGTTCTGTTACACCGCTGCTATCGCTGCCACCGAGAGATGCCCGTGCACAAAGCAGGCACGTGACTGTACACGCACGTGTGCTTGTGGGCAACGATCTGGCTTTGAGCGTACCCAGAGCTCCGAGAGGAAGCGACCCGACTTACTGACTCTTGATGTAGGCGGGAGATGTTCAGCTCTCTCGTCTTCCTCGTTTATGCGCTGCCATCGGTAGGAGATGGGTGCGGTGCCCGAGGCGGAACGGCACTGCAAGGACAGTTCCTTGCCTTCCAACAGCTCCCCTTCTAGCCAGCATTTGGGCTTGGAAGGTTTTTCTAGAAGAAACAGAAGACAGGTCATGCAAATGCAGAAGACTATTTCCTCAGTGGACACCCTTTCTTTGGCAAAGTACGTAATTTAAGCAGTTTCTAAGAGCTACCTTCTCTGGAACGCATTAAGGAATTAGACCAATGTTGTTTGTTAGGGGACTTCAGCTGCGGCTGTGTGCAACTTCATAGTTGAAGAAATGGAGCTCGCTGGCTCAGACATCAAACTGACACGTTATAATCCTCTAGGGCAGTTTGCCTCACGGATACTCGCACCAGGAGAACTCTACCACTGCGTTCCTCTCCTACGTACTATTTCGAGAACATCCTTTCCCTTGCCCTGCTTCTCCATTTCTTCCTTCTCCTCACAGCACGTGGCAGGCCACAGCACTTCTTCCATGGGATGATAGTGTATGTGAAAAAGCCACGAGATAAACTGAAATTGGGGAAAAGAAATGCTAATCCCAGCAGTTTATTTGTCACCTCCACTGATCTGGATCAGTTTGGGGACCTGGGATGTGAATCCAGAGTCCTCAGCAGGAGATCTGGCCGGGGCGATTGCCAGCTAAGCTAGAATATCAGTCTAGTTTGTGTGATGAGATCATAGAGATAATTTGGGAAGCACAGTTCATATGGTTTTGCAGCGATCATACTTACCTCACAACAGTTCTTTAGCCTCTCCCTGTGTCAGGTGCTTTGCCCAAAAATGCAAAGGCAGAATTAGAGTTGGACAGTGAAACCCGAGCGTAAAATGTCTTTGTATTTATACCCTGCTGAAATAAATCTCTCTCCACGAAACGAGTCTAGCAATTTTATTTTTGTTTTCTTTGGAAGAACGATAAAGTGACCTTACCTATGACTTTGAGGGTGATGCGAGCCCATTCGTACTGCCCGGCATTTTTAACCTTACATATGTACTTCCCCGCATCGCTGGACTGCAGGGATATGATTTGTAAGGATGCGTCTCCGGCAAGGAAGTTGGAAGTGAAGGAAACGCGCCCTTTCTGATCCTCATTCAGGTCATCATAAACGCGGCCTCCGGAGTAAGTGATCACCTGAGGAGCAGAGGCGGTCACTGGTCAGCCAGGTGTGATTTTACTTTCACACAGAACAACAAATCAAAGCACTTCCAGGAACTAAGAGCCTTTGAAAACCTGAAGGGCAATTCTGAAGTTTATCCAGCAATCGCCGATTACGTAACAGCGTCAGCTTAAAGAAAACTGGCTTGTAACACAGCCTGTTCCAGTACAGGATATGGGAGCATCGAATTACTGTTATCAAATTACTTTTATACCTTATAAATAAATAAATAAATCGGCTGGGCTTTCAAAACGCTGGTTACTTCATCAGAAGAACTTGCAGAGATCGCCGTGCGAGGCTCCCTAAATCAATGGCTGCTGCTGATGTCAACATGGAAACCAGAGGATTTTCTGAGCAGATGCTAACCGTGGCTGAACCTACCGCTTTTTGTACTGTTTCGGAAATGTGCAGCAGCCACTCGATATCCAGGCTCCCTTGCTCCAAGAGGCCCAGGCGGTGGTGACAGGGCAAAGTCACGTTTTCTTCAGCCACCCTCTTAAATTCAGTCTGAGCCTCGGTCAGCCAAACCGAACAGGAAGCTGAAAGACAAGAGATCGCAGGATTAAGGACACAGCTCTGCGCTGACGAGAGTTGCTAGTTTAAGTTTCCTTGGATTCTTTCTCATTTGCTTCTCAGTATCCAAGAAAACCCAACAGCTTGGCTTCCCGGACAGATTGCAGCTGATTAAAGGGGACATTTAGACATACATAGGCACACATTTCAGTTTCACACTAATATTTAAGCACGGAGAACAGATGGCTTCACACTCCAGAGCTGTCAATACTGAAGTTGCACCCACATCCTCTATGCATTCCAAATTTCACATCCTTTCCTTGGTTTTGCCTTCACCTTTGATTACCTTAATGCATAAGCAGTATTTCCACCTAGAAAACCTCCAGAGCCCATTGCTTTATTCTGGTATCAGTCAGACAAGGCTCGGAGTCTCTTCCCTAACACCAGGTCACATTTGTTGCATGCATTTCAGCGCTGGAAATAAGAGCACAGCCTCTAACAAGAGGGTTAACCTCAAGAAAAGTACAGGACAAGTAGGCTAGGGAACCGTCTTTGAATAACAAAGTCAAAAAAAGAAAAGAAAATAATCGTAACTCGACAAAAACATTTTATCGGGATTTAATAAAGAAGAA
>WEIS01068610.1:0-34291 GCA_013389965.1 Todus mexicanus
GGCAAAGACCTCCCCCAGGAGACCCAGAGAGGGTTCCAAAGGGTGGTCTTGTCTTGGTTGGAGAACGGAGTTGCCATTTCATGCAAGTACTGGAAGAGAAAAGCACATCACCTTGCTATGAAGACAAGTTGGACAACAGCATCACCCAGTCCTGTTGCTGCCTTAAGCCTGATGCTCCCTCCAAATCTCAGCTCTCCTTTACAACCCATGATGCTGGAACATCTAGAAGCTTCCGCAGGGTCCAGGCCCCAGCACTGCCAGCACTAGCAAAGAGCCACTGGTCTGAGAAGCTGTACAAGACGAGGCTGGGACCTGAAACCTATGTGAAAGGCAAGGGGAAGCAAAAGCCCGGGGAGGCCAG
Organism: Todus mexicanus; assembly: GCA_013389965.1. Classification (NCBI taxonomy): domain Eukaryota; kingdom Metazoa; phylum Chordata; class Aves; order Coraciiformes; family Todidae; genus Todus; species Todus mexicanus. Next base: position 362 of record WEIS01068610.1, read on the forward strand.
AGACAACACATCAGAGGAAAGCTGGTGCCTTCCATTGCAGCACACTCACTTCGCTGGACACGATTCCCTCCAGGCTTGTCCAGGTGAGGAGGCACCTTCCCCAGTGCCGTGACTGCTGCCTGACTGCCACTCACCAAACCACCAAGGAGAAAACCTCCCAACGTCCTTACAACCACCAGCAATGGGCACAAGGCAGAGGGGAGCATCTCCCCAGGGCCGCCTTTTGGAAAGACAGGCAATGAGAGGAACGAAGGGCAACAGCCGTGACCTGGCAGGCGCCCAGCACTGGCAGCAGGTCTGGAGAAGGACGGCGGCAGAGGACAGGGCTTTACAGCTCAGCCTGAGCCAGAGACACCAGGCAGAGAGGAAGCACAGCCGGAGAGGGAAGGCAGCTGCAGACATGCCAAGGCTGCTTTTGGATTTAACACGCGCCAGCAGGGGTCTGGCTGGGTTCTGGGGGTGCTGGAGTGAGCTACTGGCTCCCCACAGGACCTGAAACACATGCTGGGGGGCACACACAGAGGGTCCCCAAGAGACCTGGTCTCATCACAGGGGGACACCCCCCCAAGCCCACCACCGGGAAGACGGGGCTCTTCAGCACAACACAAACAGTCCCTCCAGGGAGCTCTCCCTCCCCTGTCCTCCACCTCCCCCTCTGGAGGCTCTCAAGCCCCCATCCTGGGTCCCAAGCGGTCCCCTGCAGACCCTTCCTCTGGGCAGGAGAAGTGCTCAGCCAGGCTTTGTACTCTTATCTGTACAGGGCTGTGATTAATTCGCAGCGGCTGGCAGCAGCTACAAGAGGAGGGCGCTTTTGCCCGCCTGCCACACTTCAAAGGCAGGGACTTATCTGCCTGAAACACACTCCACAGCCTTTTCACGGGGACCCTTTCCAGTTCCACGGGGCTTGCACGGCACTGGCGGGCAACGTGAAAGAAAGGCTTATTTATGGGAGTGCATTTCAAAGCCTCCCTGCTTCCCTCTCAGCACTCGCTGGGGGAAGCAGAGAGTCCCCCAGCCTCAGGGATGTCCATTAGGGGGGGACAAGCTGGGGCTGTAAGGAGAGGATGCTCAACTGAAGTCCTTCTCCCACCTTTGCCTATGTCGTGGTCCCCTCCTGCCCCACCCTCCTGCCAACGAGCGGCTTCATGGCACATCCCTGAGTCAGGAGGAGGACAAAGCTGTGACATATGCAGAGGGCAGAGCTCAGCCCTGGGACCAAAACCTTCCCCTCCCCAGGCCCCTGGTGCTCACAGATGAGGCACCACCAAAACCCTGGGCTCCCTCACCCAAACTGGCATCCAGCTCCCACCCTGCTGACACCCGCAGCGTTCTGCTTTCATTTGGCATCATCCACCCAAAGGACACAGGACAGAGCAAATAAAACCAGGAGAGGAGTGTGTCCCAGCAGAGCTGACACCCCAAACCACAGGGCCACCCCTCAGAGGTAACAGAGGTGCAGAGGAACAGGCGGAGGTGACAACTGCTGGGTAGTGTCACACAGCACCACGGTGACAACCCTGCAGCTGGAAAGGGAGTATCCTATGAACAGCAGGGGAGGCCAGTGAGGGAGAGGGACCCCCCTGGGTGCCAGTCTGCACAGCCCCTCCTGCCACATGGCCTGGGCTCACCCCCAGGCAGCAGGCGGCACGGATGGGGATACCGGCTGCCCCTCCACATGCCTCCCCCCCCGCCAGCCGTGCCCCAGGAGCAGCAGTGCCAGCAGCTGCCGCCTGCACGACGCTCTCCAGTTTCCAAAGGAGGGCAAAGGGGTTGAAATGAGGTTCCCAGATCAGCTGCTGCTGACACACTCCTCTTCCCCTCACCCCAGGAAGGTGGCCCAGTAAAATATGGGGCCGGGAGCAGCTGCAGGGTCACGACATCATCTGCCCCAGAGAGCACAGCCGGTGGGGATGGAAGGGCTGGGTACTGCTGGAGAGGGGGGCACCAGTGTGCTGGGTTACAAGGGTGGGGAGGCGGCGGCGGGGAGAAAGCATTGGCTCCTGCTGTATTGCAGGTTACCAAATTCTGGCATCCAGAGCGATGAGGATTTGCCTCTGGCGTCAAGAAAATCTCCACCCCAGCGATGCTTTACCTGGGCTCACCCTACGGCTGCTCTGTGCTGTGGGGCACCCAGTCGGACAGATATGGGCAGCCAGCAGCACGGGGACACACAGGACTTTGGGGATGCATCTCCCAAGGGCTCACACCCAGGACAGTCTGATGGAAACATCCCAGCTATGCAGGGTAGGCTGGCAGCCAGCACCCCAGCTACCTCTGCTCTCCAGACCAGCCGAACACCCTGCGCCGGCCCCGCCAGCTGCCTGCGCAGGAATGCACCAGCCGGGCGCGGAGCAGACACATGCCTCCTTCCAGACGGGCAGGCAGCTGCCTGCTGCTCCAACCCCGCACACCACGGCCCTGCAGAGGCGGCTGCCGACCCTCCTGGCCAGCAACAAGGTTTGGCCAGCCCCTCACACAGAGCTGGGATGCTCCTGCCCCATCGCTAACCTTGCAAGGGGAAGGGGTGAAATCAGCTGCCTTCTTGCACTCAGTGAAACTCATTCACTTCGTAAAGATGAGCACAAGCACGATTTTCATCCTGGCCCAAACACTGCCCTGAGCCGGAGAATATTGGGGATGTAATTATATCAGTATAATAAAGCAAAAAAACCAAGGAGATACTTAATCTAAATCAATTCTTGTGACAGCAACAAACACCGGCAACCTGCCAGCACTGACAGATAGGACATCAGTTCATCTAACCAGTTTTGAAACGCACTTTAACGCCTGTGCATTGTCCCTGGGTGGTATCCTGAGCTTGGCCATGTGGGCTGAGGACAGACACACTCGCTGCACCTCTCCAGGGTGGTGGGAACGGCGTGAAGGTGCTGGGCTTTGCCACAGGAGACAGGGGGGACGCAGGGAGGCAACCCTGCCCAGCAGGACCCTGAAACACAGCACCACCTCCCCAAAACTCCCCAACTGCCTTAACTCTTTCACTCAAACTCATTTCCATCTTTTCCTCTTGTTCAGCCACCCACATGAGCAGCATTCCCTGGCGCCAAGCAAGCTCGGCAGAGCCAGCCAGACCAGCACCAGCCCACACGGCATGGCATGGCACGGCACTGACCGGCCCCACATCCACCATCTGCAAACCCTCCCAAAACCTCCTCGACCAGGTCTGCCCACATTGCTCCATCAGCAGGTTGGGGAAGTACAGCCCAACACGTCATTCCAGCAATGAATGACAGAACTAAAATACCGTCACAGAAATCTTTTTGATCTCTCAATACCAAAACCAAACTGCTGAAAAGAAGGAGCAAGTGCCAGGGAACCACATGGAAGCAGCACCTTCACCAAAGTCAAACTCGTGTGCAGGAGGGATTGATAGAGACAATGAATAAGGGAAAGAAATCACAAGAACCCTTCATTGGGAGCCACATGGGACAAGTAAAGGCACTTGACCTGCTCCCCTCCCCAGCAAAGCCCCAGGTCCCAGCCCCACGGCTGCTCCTGCGGTCTCGAGCCATTGATTTCCCAGCTTTGCCCTTCAAAACTCTCCTGGCTCAGTGCCCGGTTCATATCGTCGAGTCACTCAGAAGCAAAATATCTCTATTATTATTGCAATTATTTCCCAATCAGCATCGCTCAGGGCTGTGGCGGTCAGAGGGGGGCACCCAACAAGCGAATCGATGGGCAGCTTCTGCCCTGGGGGCTGTCGAGGTCTGGGCGGGAGGCGCTGGCAGCTGCCGAGCAGCACGGGAAGGGCAACCGGAGGACGGGGGACCCCAGGGAGTCCTCTGTGTGATGCCGTGGCTGTCCTCGGTCTTTGCTGACCCTCAGCCAAGCAACAGTAATGCAAAATAACCTGTGCACAGACCGTGCATGCACCATGTGCTCTGGATGCAACGCAAGAGCTTTACCTCTGAGGCGCTTCATGGCTAAAGAGAACCGACAGGAGCTCCGGGGCATCCCTGGGGCCAGCACAGCAGTTGCCCGGGCATCCATTCCCCAGGGAAGGAGGACAGAACATCCCAAAACTACCCCTCTGGGACATGGTGCCTGCACACGGCTGTGCCCCCTCCAGCGCAAACGCATAGCGAGACCCGGGCACCACAGCTCACTGCGGACACAACCCTCTTGAGGGAGGGCAGCACAGGCAGGTAAGTGGGTCCTGCTGTTTCTTAAGCCACAGGAAGAGAGGAGGGATCTGTGGAGGAAGAAGAGCTCAGTAACAGATAAGGAAGGAATTTTAGCCCTATAACACGGACGGGAAGAGCAGAAAAAGCACAAAGCAAAATGGGGACCTTCTCACTGCGTCCCTCTGTTCCTCTCTGTGTAGGAGAAAGCCCTGGGTGACAGCAGTGAAGGGCAGAGCATGGTAGAGAAATGCTGGATTATTTTTTCCCCCCATTTATTAATTACTGTTGGCATCCCAAGCATCCCAGCGGGCACTGTGCATGCTGAAGCTATGGCAAAGTGTCACCCTCCCAGCTCTCACGATACTGGGACTGCACATGACCATCCTGGAGCGAGTTAATACCTAAACGTCCCAGAGAAGTCCCTGGGATGAAAACTCTCACCTGAAGGACTCAGTACTCAGTTTCCAAACAATAGCCATCCCTTCATGGCCAAGGCACGGGCTCCTCCAAGGAGACTGCATCTTTCTGTCCCATGGGGACTAGCCCAGAGCCTTGGCTACCAGTCTCCTGCGATGCACAGCCTGTTGCCCTGGCTGGCAAGCAGAACAGACCCAGAGTCACCATCCCCAGCCTCTCCTCAGCTTAGAAGTTGCGATTTCTCCTGCAAATCCAAAGCACCATACATTTTCCTTCTAACAATGCCACTTAGCTCAACAGAATGGCACAAGCCCCCCTTCCTGAGCCTCGCTGCACTTTTGACCATGCAATCGGACCAAGACAATTCCAACAGCAATGCTGAGGGCTTGGCTCACCACCCTCACCCTCCTGGGCACTTGCGACATTCCTACGGCCAAGGGCTCAAACCCCTGCTGCCTGTCAGCAGCGATGGGGAAGGTTCCCTTTCCAGATCTCCATCATGAGATCCCAAAAGGCAGAGAGGAGGCAGCGGGGATTCGCCAGGGATGCAGCATGGAGGAAAGACAGGATCCTGAGGCTGCAGCACAGCTGGAGATCAGCTGGATCCTTCCTCCCCCCTCAGCCCCAGGAAAATAGCTGTTTCCTTCCTGGTCCCTAAAACAACACAGCAGCAGGAGAGGAGTTGCCTGAGGACAAGGCAAGGGCTGCCAGTCCTTCAAACAGAGGAGCCAGTGGCAGGAAAAGCCCACGCAGGGGAAGGCTGTGGAGGGACAGACCCCAAGAGGGAGAATCTGCTTCAGGGTACCACTGAAATCAGGCCCCCTCCCACCCCAGCAGCCCCACGTTCAGATCCAGCACCAGCCAAGCCCCCATTTCAGCAGGGCTGCCTGTGTAGGGCACCAGGGCTTGCGTCCGGATTTATCCATCAGACTCTAAAGCCTTCTGCAATCCCATCTCAGCAGCTCCCCATTCATTCATTTCCAGCCACCTAAGTGCACCAGCCGGTATTTTCATGGCATGAGAGCTGAAAGTCGTTTGCAGCAGCAACACATTGCAGAGAGAGGGATATAAAGGGAACTAAATCCACTGCCCATTCACCTCCACCCAGGGAGAAGGACAACACTGACTGCCGCGGGGGGGATTCGGCTTCACCTGTTTAACACCGGCTTTGATCCCTTCCTACCCGTCAGGCCTCTTGTTACTGCAGCTCAAGGCTGTCCTGGTGTTTTATCTCTATGGACAAATCACACCAGACTGCCCAGGAGAAGCTGATAAGCAATAAACGATCAGAGTCTAAACATCGCAGTGGCAACATTAAATATTAACACCCTGCACAAGCAGCAGGACTGGACGTGCTGAATCTCTTACAAATTCAATGACAAAATCATACATCACACGGTGTATCTCATGGGAACATAACCCACGGCATCAAGAGGAGGCAGAAACTTACAGCCACACTTGTTTTTTTCTGTTTCGATCAACATCTCCACTATTGACATGCCATGATCAAAACTCCAGGCTCTGTTTCTCCTCCCCAAACAGTCCCTGCTCCAAACATAAGCACCTCCAAGATTAGAGAAGAAATCATCCACCGTTCCATGCCCAGTGTTCCTGGTGATAACAGCCAGCTAAGCCTGGCTTCAGGCTGAGAGCACCAGAGAGTGCCTGCAAATATTTTGCTTCAAATACACTCAGATCCTCTCACTCACTCCACCGTGAGCTCTCGACATGTTTGCTGAATTCCCTGCTCTCAACTTTTATTTGCATTTTAAAGCTTCGTTCCCACACCCTAAACCTCTGGCCCTTCTACAGCATCTCCAACCCTGAGAGCCACATCCCTGGGTACGTTGCACCCTTCTCTGCATCTACATAAAGCTAGAGAAAAGTTATGGGGCCACAGCTCCCCACTACACAGAACCCGGAGCGACGAAAACCACTTCTCTGCAGTGGGTTCTCTGTTCAAAACCAGGTTGAAAATTAGGCTCTTCAGTCTGCAAATAAGAGTAATTTTGGAGGAGAGACTGAGAAGATTTAAATATAGAGATTGCTTTCCCTGCGGATGTTGCTCAAGATATTTAAGAGCTCAGGTTTTACACGGCACGGATTTCCTTCGGCGCTGATGCAGAACTCCCTGCCCCACTTCTCCAGGCAGCAATCACTTCATCAGGCTCTCGGGGAGCGCTGGCTCCTGCCAGCTAATGCGGAGTCCATTGGTGACTGCAGGGCTCACCTGGGAGGTAAACTTGGGGGCAGAGGGGCTGAAGTCCATCCTGAGCTTTCCAGATGCAACAGCACTTAGTCACAAATCGTTGTAACCTCATCTCTTGCAGGTCCATGCAACAGGAAGCAAAGAGCCCAGCTAACTTCTCATAAATTACTGCTGGGGACAGAGAGCTGCTCTCTGAAAGCCCCGTTCTGGTTAAGATCAGATCAGGCCAAATACCACATTCATAACCAAGTTCTCAGAAGATCTTTGAGGAACACCTACCATCCTCTCCACCATTTCCACCACTGCTGGGGCACCTCAAGCAGAGCTCCCTCCCACCACGACTTCCCAGCACCATGGCCAAGGAGCTGCTCCCAGGCAGGGGAGCAGGTTGCCACCCGACAGCCTGGTGAGAGATGGGCAAGTGCCAGGCACGGCTAGACCTCACCAGCCTGATGCTGGAGGGAGCAGAGATGGGGATGAGCAAAACAATCCCCATATAAACAGCGTTATCCTGAGACGCAACCCTGGCAGGCACCCATCGCACGCCTGAATATCTGTAGAGGGAGGCCAAGGGGTGGGAAATGATGTTAATTAAAGTTTTAATTACTGTAACCAAACGAGTAGTATAATTACTTTATTCTCATGGAGACTTCAAACTGATTAAGGACCACGTGCGCAATCTTAGGGTTGATGTGGTTTTTAATTAAACGCACCGTCAAAATGGTGAGAGGGGCGGGCAGCACGATGGCTCAGCCCTGCCTGCTCCTGCCTAGACCCTCTGGAGACCTCGTGTGAAGAACGAGCCCAGCCTGGCAAAGACACGAAGGTCAAGGGCACCAACAAGTGCAAAAGGTCAAAGAGAGCTACTCTGGGAAGACTGAAGCCGGTGGGATGCACAAAGGCGTCTAGAAGGAGAAGCTCCTCTCCTATACACTGGCCCTCAGCTTCACATTCGCCCAAAACATCTTCCTTTACAAACATCTCCAAAATAACCCCACATGGGCCCTGAAAATATTAATGAACTGGTGCTGCCAACTGGAGGGAATGATTAAAAAACAATTTCGCAAAGATATCCTTTTCAAATAATAATAACACTAAAAGACAAAGCAGTAGAAATTAAATTCCCAGTCCCCTACCTCAAATAAATAGTATCAGAATTTGAAATGAGACATAATTACCCCAGCAAGGTTAAAGCCGCTAATGCACACGGAATACAGAATCACCATCCATCATAATCATATCTCATATCACAGCCATTATTTATAATTAGGAGGCACGGTTTAAAAAACACATAAAGACGCCCATGCAATGCAGTAATTCTTCTGTTATTGCTCCTGCAGGGCCAATCCTGCTCCAATTTGTGGAGTCCAGGATCTGGCAAAAGTAACTCCCCCAAAATTCCCAAAAGCCATTCCCAAAAAGCATCTCACCAACAGCCCTGCTTAAGCACCAGGCTGGCAGCGGTAGAACACAGCCCAGCTGCACTGGGTCCCTCGCAGCCATTTCGAACCCAAGCAAGCTCACAAAGCATCCAGATAGTCCTTCTCCCTTAACTGTATTGAATTTATATTTTTTGTACTCGAATGCCAGTGCAGGAAGAGCGGAGCTGAGCAGACACTAGAGCCACAGCGGCTCAGCGAGGCAGTGCCATGCAGACGACTGGCCTGATGAGCTCTGCCCAGACTTTCTGCTCTGCTGGGTGTTTTTTCACCTATTTTTAAAACCGCAGAACGAGTTATAGCAAGACCTGGGGAAACCAAAAGCTAACCCCAGAGCTCCTGAAAGCTGCCCTCCTTTGAAGCGCAGGCTTTGCAGGCTGCCCCCGTGTCCCAGTGAAATATTAACAAGCTCCTGGCAAAGCAGGAGGAAATTACGCTTAATATATTCTGGGGAAGTCCACAGACGGCAGTGCCTACGCGGCAGAGCACGGCTCTAGAGAGACCGACCTCCAAATCCCTTCTCCTTCCAGCAACGAGGAGCAGCGAGCCTGCAGCCCTGCGGGGACATGCAGTAGCTTCATGGTACGCACAAGCGCTGAAACCAGAGCAAAGCCCTTGCACAGAAAAGCACAAACACTGGGACATGGTTTTGTTCCCTTCAGCGGTTAGGAAGCAACAGTGGTTGGAGAGGCTGTCCTGGGGACACAGAGCCACGACAGCTGAGGCTGCAGGGAAAGCCCAGGGAGACCACAGAATGGACAAAGGCACACATGCACGCACATGTGTAAAGCTAAGCTATGGTGGGTTTGGAGATGGAAAAGCAAGTCGGGATAACGACAGGAGAGAGCTGAGCAACAGCCAGAGAGGCACAAGCCCCGGGCAGAACAAGCTCCCTGCTCGCTCAGCGCTGCCGCTGGCTGCGAGCAGCCCAAGGGGAACAGCCGAAGCCGGCTCGCCCCACCAGTCCCATGACTGTTACTCACAAGCGGAGCTGCACTTTCTCAGAAGTTTCATTAAGCCATAAACCAAGAAAAAGTAAGAAGGAAAAATAACCAAGCCTCAACAAAAAAGCCAGCTCGCAGATGCATGTACAGACACACGCTCTCCAAAACCCAGGAAACACATTTCTAATGAGGGTTGCAGCAAAAGCAATGAAACACCAGCCGAAGCTTCGAGCCAGGGTCCCCTCGCCTGCAGCACGAGAGGCTGAGGGGCACAGGGCTCAGCCTGACACACGCAGTGAGAAGGGCTCTGGGCAGAGCCTTTTTGGGGTTCAGGCACTGTGCCCACCTGGCTGCCAGCTCCCCACTGTCACGCAGTGAGTATCAAGACATCATAAATGATCGCTCTGACCTCTAGGGCAGCAAGTGGGGTACATGGGGCATCGCTTGGGCTTTCCCTGAGCATTTCCCATCTCTTCCTCCATTTCAGACAGCCAGCACTCTATGCAATACGCCAGAGATCAGGTCAGCCTTGAAGGATCAGACAAGTTTGGGGAAGTCCACCGCGTGCTGCTGAAAAGGGGATGGTGTTATGGAGGAAAAATACTACAAAGCCCAAGGGGACTGGGTGATGCCCCTGCAGACGGTACCCCCCCAGGTCCTGAAACAGTCATCGGCACCTCACTGGGCTCTGGCTGCCATCCTTCAGCCGCTCCAGCCCCAACGGCACACACCAGAATGACTTTTAACATCACTGACGTCAACTTTATCGCAATCAAAAGGAGCAGAGAGAGGAGGCGGCGCTTTGCAGGATCATGCAGAGGATCGCTATTTGCCCTTCCAAGTGTTGAAAACTAATCCCCCCCCTTCCCCCTTTTTATCCCATTGAAAACTTGACAGAACCTCCTAGTGCTTTGCAGTTGAAATTGGCAGGTCTTAAATTAATTGACTGCAATTTTACACAACAACATGTTTAGCTGCGAGCTGGCCTGAGGCCCGCTTGGCTCGCCATCGCTCCCCAGACACTTTTCAAGCAACCTCCAAAACTTCATAACACATCTAAGGCGAGGCAAGCAGGCTGCCAACGTGACCCGCTCCCTGCCAAAAATCAGCCCTGCCTCCCCGCGCCCCCGCCCCGACCCTGCTCCAGCTCCTCCGCTGTTTTCTCCCCCTCTTGTTAATGACTTCTTAAATTATTCTCATCGTCTCCGAGGATTTTTGCTCCTCTGAACGGCGAGGAGCACAGGGTGGGCTGGGTTATGGGCCCACTGCTTTGCCATGGAAACGGCAGCAATGGGACCAATATGCGCAACAGGGGCAAGAAGAGTCAGGGGTTTTTTTTAATTTTGATCCATCCTGACGCATTCCCGCTTGCCTTCCACTTAATACCCCGAAGGATGAAGCCCAAAGCAAAAGACAACAACACAGTGGCGGCGTGCATTGTCTCCATCTGGGGCTGGGTGCTTGTAGTAACGCAAAAACACAAAACCCCAGTGCCCAGAACCAAGAGGGCTCCTGCAACCGCCACAAAAAGCCACTGTGCTCTTCTTAGGAGAGGGTCTGAGCTGGCATCACTGCTCACATGGAGCCTGCTTGCAATCCCAGCCCCCAAAACACATGGCTGGTCCCGGCCAAAGGTCTCCGAGCCTCCCCGTGAGCTCCCGCGAGATGCTGCCGTCGCCTCGGCCAAGCGCGAGCCCCAGCGATGAGTCAGCCCCGGCTCCCAGCCCTAATCTAATCCCGTCCCCAGTGCCGGGCAGCTTTCCAGGGCATGTCCACAACATGAAAGGCGCGCTCTCGCCGCGCTGCCGGGTCGAGAGCTGGAGGAGGAAAGGGGAGGATTGCTCCGGCTCTGCCGAGGACTTGGGTCGAGCAGCTGATGCTCCGCGAAAGCCAAACTGGGGGGGGGTTGTTTGTGTGATATCATTGCTTGAACAAACAGAAACATCCTGTAAGTGATTAAGAGCCTTTATGAAAAACACACCAGCGCTGAGTCCCGCAGCTGGGGCCGAAGGTACGGCTGCGGCTGGAAGGCAGCACACAGCAGGGCTCGGCTGCGCTGCGGTGAATGGAGCTCCCAGGCAGATTAGATTCAGGCAGCATCAGCATCCCAGGGATGTTTCAGACCATGCACAGAGACAGACAACCCCCCCCCAGGCAATCATCTCCCCCATAAAGTGTCCTTTTTTCATGTCAACATCCCCAAGACCTCACTTGCTCTAGGGAGCAAGAGCCACAACAGGGTTACCAACAGCCCAGAAACGGCAGACAATGGGAGAGGCAGCCAAGGTGCTAGCACCACTCTGAACCATTAATTCTTTCCTTTATCACCTTCTGCCCCAGGATATCAAAGTACTCCAGGCACACCTATAGCTTGCTCCTCCTTTTGGCTGCGGGCATCACCATCTGCAGATGGCACAGAGGAGAAACAGGCAGTGCAGGCAGGAGAAGTGAACTGACCACAGCCCACCCCCCCTCAAACAAGGGAGGACTCCAGCTCCTGCCAAAATCTAAAACTTGCCTGGACTTGTTCGGCCATCACCTCCGCAGCCCCTGCCCTCCTCTCCGGCAGAGCTGCCTCTGGGGAGCCGCGCCAGGAAAACACATGCTTTTGTTTAAAAAGCGCAGGCTGAGGAGGGTAAAAAAAGCACTTAAACGTTGCACACACACCCCCTGAAAAAGAAAATTCTAAAAAAAATGATGTTTTGAAGTTGTTTCTCTTTGGCAAGGTTCAAAATAGGGCAAGGTTTTGTTTTTGCTGGGAGGCTTTAAAAAAAAAAAAAAAAAAAGAAGTATTTCATCCAAACCATCCTTGAAACATTCTTCACATTTATTACCATAAACTTTTCCTCCAATTAATTGCTTCTATACAACTATCATTTTCCTGAAGAAAAACATCATCAGAAACTCACAAGCCATTACAAAAATGCTCGCTTCCTCTCTTTGCTTCTCCCCGCTCACGAGCATAAACAGAATTAGGGAGGTCAGGAACAACGGGCTTGACTCAACAGCCTTGGCCAGCAAGAGCTGCCACCCACAGCAACGACACTGAGGGCAAGACTCGGAGTTCACGAGATGCTCGCAAAAATACCCCAGATCCTCGCGTACACAGTACCACCTCCAACAACGACTCAGAAACGCACTGTGGGCCAGGTCTCGGCTGAGAAATCATGTTCCCGGGGATTTGGGCTGGGCTTATAGCCAAGGCTTTCACAGCACAGCGGTGAGGATGCTCACACGAGGGCGGCAGCGCATGGCAGGGGGAGAAATGATGCCGAGCAGAGGTGAGCAGAGATGCTTCCATCCCGCGAGGGAGGCACCGGCAGCCACCTGGGTGGATATGGCATTGGGGAGGGTCAGAACTGTTTGTGTGCTCTTTAATTGCTTCCATTTCCAAAACGAAGCCCAGGTCTCATTTTGGTAGCCCGGGCAAGCAGACATTGGGTAGAAAGGCAACTCCAGCTGCTGTCTGACAGGACCAGGCTGCAGAGGGGAAGGCAAGCTGCGACCTGGGACTCCATGAAGGGGCACAGAAGAAGCTCCTCCACCTCTCCTTAAGGTGCTGGGACACAGTTGTTCTTCACCTCTGGGATCAGTTGCTACAAAGGGGACGAGGCACAGGAGGGCACACTCAAGGCACCCCAAGCAGAACACCCCACAGGGACCACAGAGTAGGTGCCACTCCAGGCTGTGCCAGCCCAAACACACCCTCCAGTCAGAAACGCTGACGCTGCCACACAACCAAGTCACCACAGTTTACCGAGCCCGCCTGCAGATGAGTGGTCTTACGGCACCGTCACACAGCCTGCCCTTGGCCACCGAGCTGAACCGCGCTTTGAACCTCAAACTAGCACATTTCTCCCCTTACTTCCTCCTCCATCCCCATGCTGAAGGGAGCAAGTTTTGCCCTCTTTTAAATCAAGAAATCGCCAGAGGCAGAAGCCAAAGTTCACACATCCCGCATGGAAGCTGACTCGTCCCCCTGGGAGGAGAGCCCAGCCCAGGCATCTTATTCCCAGTTATCTGCTCCAGCCGCAGGCTCACGCTTTCCCGTCAGCAGATGTGGAGGGGGAGGAAGGAGAGGCAGGAAGGAAACCCCCAGCTGAGATGGGGAGTGTTTAGCTCACCTGCTAGAAGAGAAACACATCTTTAATTTTAAACGTTGAGCGTAAAAACAGATCCCTCGAGGCTCATAAACATACCAGAAAGAGAGGGAGAGTAAAGTGGAGAAACCCTGGGGAAATAAACGGAGAATTCAATTTGGGAAGTTTCCATCCCTTGCACAGGGTGGGAATCAGCTGGCACGGACCACGCCAATGAGGAGCAGCTTTTTGGGTCTTTTTAAAGGACTGCTCATTTCTCACCAAAACCATTACATGCATCACCCCCACATGGAACCAAGCGTGGTGGCGGTGAGCCCAGCGCCATCCAGCTTCTCCATCCAGGGGCGCAGAGGCTGCTTTGCTCCTTCTGCCACGAGCTGCTGGTACAAAGCACATCATGGGAACCCGCTGTCTGCATCCCCAGCCCTCCAGCCGTGCTCACCAGCCCCCAGGTTCTGCATCCTGACCTCCTCGCCAGAGATGTTAAGCCTTTCCATGGGGCTGCATACACACCAGCCTTGCTAAGACACCAGCTTTCCATAGCTAATTACAGATGCAGTCACCCTGGTCAAGATACAGGCCTATTTTTGGAAGCTTTTAAAGAAAAATAAATACATACAGATATATATATACACACACACACATATACACACACGCACATCAAAAACACATCATATTTTTCCTCTGTGAATTTTCTCAGTTGCATTTTGTTCAACAGCTACCAGTTAATTTTTGACAGTCATCAATGGAAAGCAAAAAAGCCAGTGGAGCCAGAGAACAGCACTGACCCAACCTCCACCAACAGACCTGTTGCCTTCACAGCTTCCAGGACTGCAAACTGCTCTACTGACCTCAAGCTTGCCTACAAGCACCCCCACTGAGCCTAAAATCCACCTTCGGAAGGACTTTGCTGCATCTTTCAGTGAAAATTCAGCTGTAAGTCATGGTTGGGAAGAGCATCACCAGTGATGCAAGTTCAATAGAGCTCAGGTTTCGGTAGAGGTTGCTGCTGGGAGGAGTGGAAGGATGCAAGAGGGCGAAGGAGAAAAGCCCTGCTGGAGACACAGATGCCTGGACTGGGGGTCCTATTTCCCATCCTGAAGGAGACGACATCCTTGCGTTTCCAGCTTCCTCCTCCCTGAGTTTCACCAGAGAACAGGCACAGTAAAATCACCTACATGTACATTCAACATCATCCTTCCACCTGTCACTGCTCCAGCTCCCACTCACACAGCTCCAGAGGTCCATCGCATCCCTCAAAGATGACAAGTTGCCCCCACAAAGGCAAGGAAGCCCCTGACCTCAGTAGCCACCCGGCCCAGTGAGCAGTGCTGCCTCCAGCTGTGGCAGCACCAGGTTTGTTCTGTGGATGTAAGCACATAATTAAGATCTACAGGGCTCTGTCACTCACTGGGAGGAAAGAAACAGCAGGGAAACCTCTCCTTGACACGTTACCAGTGCCAGGGTGCCCAAGGGATGCTGGTGGGGTGGCACAAATCCAATCCACCCCTGGAGCAAGCAGCCAGGCTCTCCACCATCCAAACCGCCTCTTCTCACCTGCTTTGTGAACCGTAACCCCCCCAAAGACAAGCCTGTGTTCTCTCAACACGGCATCACTCCGAATGCTTGCTCCAAAGGGAACAGCCTTGTTTAATAGCCCCGCGGATATTGCAACCCAGGACGGTGTGCAGGAGGTCGCTGGTGGGAAGCACTGCACGCATGGGAGATGGAGTGCTCCAGCGTTAGAGGCTTTGATCTAGCACCCCAAAGCAGAAGCTGGGGTAGGACAGGGTGTTTACACCGGTCTCTTCCCTCTGAGGAAAAGCCCTCCAGGATGCAGATCCAGCACAAGGAAATGTCTCCTCTATCCCCTCTACATTTTGCCTCCTCCTTGCCCCAGGATCAGCAGGGAAAAGAGGTCCCCAGGAGCAGTTAGAGAAGGATGGCCATAAGCCCTTTGCCTGGACCCATCTACTGCCAAACCCTCCTCTGGTGCCCAGCCCTGGCGGGCAATTCCCTGGCCCTGCCCTCAGGAAACAGCCCCCCCAGCAGCGGGACACACACCCCCCCTCCACTGGGGCCATGAAGGGACCTTCCCAGGGCTCCAGACAAAGTGGGGAAAGGACCAGGGAATGCAGAGCCTGCAAAGAGCAAGCTGCCTCCTGCCCTAAAACACTCTCATCAGGAAAGCTGCACCCCGAGAGCACCCCCAGCCTGAGCAGCAGCAGGACAACCGTCCCCTTTCCTCTGGAGCATCCACCTCTCCCCAGCTTGCCCCCAGAGAAGGACCATCCAAGCAGTACGGAGCAGCATCTCCACTACCCCGGAGCCACACACAGCCACACTAGCGCACAAATTGCTTCATTAAATGTCGTCGCATTAAGCCAGTTTCATGAATTTAACATTGTCCCTGGACTATTGTTTGCCTGAAAATTAAATTATTGCAACATTTATTGTTTCAACGAGTCTGTCAGTTAGGGACGGGGACAGAGGAGGGGATGTGGGCGCAGGCAGGTGATGCTGTTTCAGCAGTGGGGCTCCTGCGGGCAGGCGGCTCTGGTCAAGGTGGGAAACACAGCCACGGCTGCCTTCACCAGGCAGGGGGAAGGGGAGAATTAAGCTAACATGCTGCTTCAACCAAAGCTAACAATGTGAGACATGGAGAAGGGAGCCAAGCTGCCCAGGAAGGCAAAGCATCGCTGTTTTGGAGCAGATAAAGGCTCTGACCAGCCCTGGCAGGCAACGGCCAGCAGAGCAGAGCATCATCCCGTACCCCTTCAGGCAGCACGGACCCTGCCTACGTTCACACGAGGAGCTCAGCGTGGGCAGTCCAGGGCTTTCTGATCTTCCCAGATTACAAAGCTTTGCCGCATACAGGAACACTCTAAAAAATTTCTCATTTATTCTCCCTTTTCCCTTGAGCAGCTCCTTTCCGCTGTATCAGAAACAAAGGTGACAACCTCTCACTTTGTAAAGAAAACCGTCAAGCGAAGCGGGCTATAAATAGCACCCAAAACTGACCTGCATCCCCAGCCGAGGGGAATGAAATGAAGACGAGTGAACGAACAACTTCAAGGTCAGAGACACCTTTTTTTTTCTCCCCCCTTTGTTCAAGGCCTGGTAATTTTTATCCACGCAAGAGAGCAATCCAAAATACATCATTAGGGTTGTAGCTAATAAAAACCACGCAGGCTTTTTTCAGCCCAGTGTTATTTCCTTCGCCCGCACAGGGATTACAGCGGGAGGGAGATGCTTCCCTCAGCCACAGCCTCTCTGTGCATCCCCTCACCGAGCACCCCAGCCATGCCAGATCTGTCCTGGCATAGAGCAACCGACCAATGCTGCCCTCAAGACCACAGAGCATGGCAAAATCAGTGTTATCACATTATTCTGCCTTTCTCTGCCAGACCATAGGGATGCTCCCCACCACCTCAGCCTATCCCAAATCTGCAGAGAGACGGCTTGTCACACAGCGCTGGCTCTCTTCCTTCTCTCCAGCTGCTAAATGGCATTAAAAGAACTAAGCATCCATTAAATAAAACTTTCCCACTATTGCTTCCCATGTAAACAATTATTCTCACTGCCACAGGGAGGTTTTAAGCTGGTAGCTGGTCTATGGGTGCACAAAGAGCGGGGAGGTGCCAGGATCAGCTCTGGTACAGCACAGGCCACCCAGGGAAAGAGCCTGAGGCCCCTGAAATCCAGCACCAGACCCCAAACAATGGCCCTTCCCTGCCTGTCACATCCCCTGCTGTGCCTCGCTGCAGCCCCACTGCCCCCTCCAGTCTCAACCCAATTGCAACGGCCAATGAAAGGGAGAGGGGGGGTTATTGGGAAACTTCCCAGCTTGGAAGCAGCTAGGGAGGGTTCAGGAAGATTTATACACTGCCAAGCCCTTCTAAACGCCAGTGCCATGGCCCCAGCTCCACCACCCTTTGATGAGTAGAGCTCCCAGCTCATCTGCGAGGCACAGCAGGATTACCAGCACAGCCCTGGTCCCAGGTTTGTTTGCCCTGCATCGCACAGGCTAAGTATGACCCCCACAAGATGCAAGTTGAGCACCACCAGGCCCACTCAAGGTGCTTCTTGGGTACTCAATGGGATGGGTTTTAACTCGGGTCCCACACCCCGCCACCCAACAAGGTCAACCCCCAGAAGAAACAGAGGCGAAGTCCCAGGCATCTGCACCCTTATCAGCACCCAGCACCTCCTCCAGCTCCTCCACCTCCCTGTTTCACCCCACAATGCCAACCCCAGGGGACACCTTCCTGCTGCCTTCCCCATCACTACCAGCCTGCCATTAGCATTCGTTCTCCTGCTCTGTTTCAGAAAAAAAACCCCACATAATTTACTAGGGCAGGGGATAACAGAAGCCAAAGAGCAACCCTTCTGAGCGGCCTGGGGCCGAGCACCATCACCGCCTGGGCCTGCAGTGGAGACAAATGACTGCCACGTGTATCAGAGCCTCAGAGATGGATGATGGGCTCCAGCAGCCACATCCCCAAGGGCCACACCGCTCCTCCACCTCGCTCCTGATTTATGAGAGATTTTCCTCCCAGTCCAGAGAGGAGAAAGTGGGGAGGTCAAACCACAGGGACTGGGGACGGCTGACCCTCCCCGCTGCCATGTCTCTACCTGAGGTAGCACTGGGACACACGGGGACCCAGGCAACGCTGAAACCAGCTTGGCCCCTGCTGAGCACACATCTTGTCTCCTCTGGCATCTTCCCTCCTCCAACAGGCCACGATGGGCTCAGAGCAAATTCCTCAGGCACCATTAAATCTGGGTTAATGGGGCTGCACAAAGGCGAGGCAGGACACCAGCACAGCCCCTTCCAACCCAGGCATATAGACAGTCCCCCCCCCACCAACCACTGCCTGCCTGATGAGCCACAAGGCTCCCCATATCCTCCCTCTTCTCAGCTGCCTTTGGTGGGAGGCCAGGGTTATTCTCCCACCTGAAAAGCCAAAATTTGTCAGTGTTTGTGCCAGTGAATAGGCACAATGGCTACAACAGGAGGGACCCAACAGAGTTGGGGCCTCCCAGCTCATTTCCATCTCAATGGGGTGGCTTTTCACCCTGCCTTGTCCCCATGGGGCCACCACAGAGGCAAGTTCCAAAGCGAAGTCGCGCTCCCGCTCTTCCCAGCAGAATAGGGGTCGCTGGCAGGGGCCGCAGCCCTGCATTCAGCAGCAGAGAGAGACAGAAGAAAATGCTCAGCAGCTTCATGCTTCATCAACCAAATCAACCTTGCTGGCAAGAAGGGAAAACCCAGTGCTGGCTGCCAGCGCTGCACACACCCAGCGACGGGCAAGTCCATACATCCCTTTTCCTGACACAGGCTCGACATCCCCACTGACGACCCCAAAGCATCGCTCTGCCCCCGTGTTCTCCCAGCGCTGCTTAGCCATGGCCACCCCTGCCCTACACAGCCTCACCACAACAGAGGCAGGACATGCAACGGCATGCAGGCACAAACCCACAGGCTCTTGCTTTTTCTTTTCCCAGCCCTACTTCCACCTTATTTCCAGGGTGGCAGCCCCTGCCAGGGCATGGGCTTGTCTACAGGGACCTGCTGCGAAGGTGATGCTGCTGCATTTGGCCAGCACAGACGCGTCAGGTCCTGAGCATGCCCCGTGGGGCAGCATGAGCTGGATCAGGGGGTTGACAAGAGGCGTTTTGCCCTCAAACACTTTTCGGGGGGCAGTTACCGAAGCCGGGTTTGCACCCAGCAGTCCTTTTGAAGATACCAGGTCTTCAGGATCCGCCAACGCCCTGCTCCCCAAAAGTCACCTTGCCCCAACACCAGCAGAGCCTAGCGGCAACTCTGCCTTCGTTGTTGGTGGTTCGGCGGCAGCCGGAGTGGGCTGATGGACGGGGGTTTGGCGGCATGCTGCCCGCAGGCGCCCGGCGCCAGAGCCAGGCAGCAGCAAGACGTGCACCGTCAGCATTTTCGGCGGAGAAGGTTGGAGCAGGGCTGGCTGCTGCTGTTGCCTCCCCGGCTGGCCGGGCGCCAGGCTCCCAGCCCTCGCTCACCTGCCGGCTTTGTGCAGAGAGCAGAGCAGATGGGGAAAAGAAAAAAGAGAGTTATGGCTTGAGAGTCAAAAAAGCCTGGGGGCACCGGGAGTGGAAGGAGCAGGGTTTATGGAGAGGGAGCTCCCTGACACCCCTCCTTCCCCAAGGCTGCGTTGAGCACACTGGAGCATCTCTCAAGAAAGCCAGGAACGTGGAAACGTTCATCCCCATCCACCTCGAATGAGGCAGGAGCACAAACCCCGGCAGCATCCCCCTTCAGGAGTCACTCGAGGACGGAGCTGGCAGCTGCCTGTAGCCCTGGCCCTGCTGCCCCGGCCGGTCCCCAAGGCCAACGGTTCACGATGAATTTCTAATTGTTTCCTCCAACAATGAGACATCCTGTTCGGAGCCGGGCGGCTCAACAAAGCACGACGCAGGCAAGCAGGGCCCCTTCCTGCTGAGCAGCAATGGGGCGAGGCCGAGCACTCCTCGCCATGAGTGGGGGGACTGGGAAGGCTCCGTAGCCTTCCCCCCATCCCCCCCACCGCCCCATCCACTTAACATGCCAGCTCTCCAGCCTCTACCTTGATTAAAACAGCTTAACGACTCCAGCAAGAGCTCTCAAGGGGGCGGGGAGCTGCCGAGAGGTATTTGATGGATTCACTTTGGCAACCGTCGGCTACCTTGTCATGCCAATAAAATTATTGCCATTGATTGGGGAGCGGCACGGACGCATGCTCCGAGGAGCGGATCTCCCTCCCGGCGCAGGCGCCCACGGGGACTGGTGGGTGTGGGGAGGGGACGAGGGGTCCCCAGGGGATGGGATCGAGATGGAGCAGGAGAGGGCAGGAGAAGGAAGAGGCAGAAGGAACAAAAGGCCCTTATGCCAGGCAGCCAGCTGGGGAGAGGCAGCAACATGGGTAGCAGAGGATATCCAGGGGCCGTGGCGGGATCGATGCTCAGGGAGTGCTCAAGGGTCACCAGCTGACACCACCAGGGCCAAGGGGTTCATGCCCTAAATCTGCCACCCTCAAAAAGCCTGCTGAGGCGCAGGCAGTGAGAAGGGGAGCTGGCAGCAGGGTCACGAGGGGGGCTGAGCCCTCCTGAGCACTCTGGGAGCCGGATTTCAAGCGCCGAGACACAAAGGGCCCCTTTTCAGCCTGAGCCGCTTACCCTGAGCACTAAGACCCATGGGGATGGGGACCGGCAGAACAGGCAGGGAGCCTGACAGCTTTCTCCTTCCAGCTCACATGGACCATAACCAGGTCATGCATCACACCAAAGAGGGGTATGGTGGGGGCTTTTATGATGGGAAGAGAGCCAGTGGGCAACAGAGAAATTCCTGAAAAGCCCCCGGTCAGCAGCTGTCCTTCCCCACAGTACCTATTTTCAGGTCAGGCTGCCCAGACACACCAAGGGCTGTGAACACACCAAAGCGTCCTTCTCCAAAGCTTTAAGAGAACCCTACTCAAAGGAGGTGCCTCCACAGGCTGCCAGATCTGGACCCTTGAAGCACTCTCTTTAGAGGGAAGGGGGCTGCAGGGGAGCCCCTCAATCTTCCCCAGAACAGGAGAAGAACACCGTGCCCCATTGTGTAGAGACGGGGATGACCCACTTAACGTGAAGAGTTATTTATTATTATTAAAGTGGAGAAGCCAAAGAAGCCTGACGTGGGGCCAGTTCAGCTGTGCTTTCTGTGGGAGAGAATAAACAAGCTGCAGCAAGCGTGAGCCCTGGGGGGGAGCAGATTCCCGACGGAGAATTCCCGACTGATGCGTTCACGCCCGAGGCCAGCCAGTTCCAGGACAAGGCAGGGAGCTGCAGGGATTACAGCAGTGACTGGGCAGCCAGATAATCCTCCAAAAAAATGAGAGTGAGAGCTTGTCTGGCTGCGAGGGATGTGTAGTCTGATGCTATCCTGGCTGGCATGTACTGGCTGCACTGTCCCACGCCCACCCTTATGGATCTCCAGTGCCTGGATCCCAGGTGAGGCTGCATATCTCCTGCAGGGCGGTGGCAGGAGCAGGGACAGCTCGCAGCCTCCTTGCTCTGCAAGCAGTGGGGGGATGGCAGTGGGTAGGCAGCCAGCGGCTGCTTAGAGAGGAGCTCAGCTCACCCCTCAAAAATAACCAGGCAGCACCCAAAACTGGGTCAACCCATAAGGGCCACACTGGAGCTCGGCAGAGCCCTACAGCGGTGCCTTGTTTGCATAACGAGGAGCAGATGGCAAGCTAACAAGGGCAGCCCAGGCTCTGCTCTGCACCTCCCAAGCCGCCCCACTGCCCCGGCTCTGAGCCGCAAGCCCAGCACGGTGCCGTTACCGGGAGGGGGCCGCATGGCCGGCACACCCTCTACAGCATCACCCTTCTTCCCTCTCCCCACACAATGCTTCAAGCACACCCAAAATCGAATCTTTGGCATACACACAGGTTAAAAGGCGACTACAGGTGCAGTGTTAAACGTGCCTTTCCAGCATGTACTGCGCACCCCCACTGCAATTACACACACAGCTTTATGTCCACCAGAAAAATAGGAAAGACGGCCTGGGCAAAGGAGAACCACCCACTAAAGAGACCGTCAGGTGAGGGCAGGTGATTTCCAGGAAAACTCCAAGCATTAGGAAGCAAGCCTCTGTTCCCTTGTGCAAACATCCCCTGGACATCCCCACCGGAGCACGTTCACGGCTCGCGTCCCCACACCACTTCCTCATCTGCAGCATCCTCAGCCCGCAGCGCGCACGGCCGGGTCTGCAACACACCAGCTCAGGAGCGTGGAGGATGTGGCTCATCGCCAGCCCCAGCAGCGTGAGAAGTCATCCCCGCATTGCTCACCCGGGCGGTGGCAGGAATTCCCCAAGCGCCCCAATCCCATGACTGCTGGCACAGAGGACAGCAAGCACGAGGGGTGAGAGCTTTCCAAGCCTGGCTTCTCCACATAACTTGGGGCCAGCCAAAGATAAAGTCCTGCCCAGTAACCCTGAGGGGGATGAGCTGAGAGCAGCCTGCCGTGGGCTCAGCATCCCAGGGTCCTGCATCTCCATCTCCTCAGTGCCTCCCCAGCCCAGCCCACAGCCCCTGCCCCGCAGCCAGTTTTGCAAACCTGACATTGCCTGCAATATCCTTCCACACCCTCCCAAAATTAGGGTCTCCCTGCAGCTGCGGTGGCAGCAGGTGCTGCCCAGCACCCCGGCCTCACGGCAGCAACTGTTGGCAGCAGGGCCGGGGAGAGGCTGCAGGGCAGCCAGAGGCTCGCGTGGCTTTTGGGGGGGGGACACAAAGAGAGGCTCTGTCTGCACGCAACAGGCTGGACAAATGCTGGGCATGAGAGCTGCCATCCAAGGAAAACCCAGACGCGCAGTGACTCTGCCCTGACCTTACCCTGGCCCAGATGGCGGGACTGGTGTGCCCTGAGCAGAGCAGCATCCAGCCTGGGGATAGGGAGGGAAGCACCCAGCTGTTGGTGCAGCCCTCCCTCCCCAAAGGAGATGCCAGGGGTGCCAGCAAGGGCAGGGGGGACTGGCAGAGGAGGGCACAGGCTTGGTGCAGCCTGGTGGCTTCTAACACTTCCCAAGGGGATGGTGGGAAACACTGATGGCTTAAAAGCAGATGGATTGCAACCACTGGTGAGGGATGCAGCCCTCTCACACCCTCTGCCTGGAGGAGCCACCTTGGCCACAACGCAGCTGTACCCCTGGTTGGGGACACGTCGGCACCACTTGGGAACAGGTCAGTGGCCCCCCTCTCAAGCTCCCCAGGCTGGGGGGAGTCCTTCCTTCCTTCCTTCCTTTCTTCCGTCCCGCCAGCAGCCAGACAGCAGGATCAGGTAGCTGCTGAGGCAGCGCTCTGCCCAGCCAGGCAGGCAGGGGTTGCTGCAGAAAGGCTGGGCTACCCACCCCAAGGTCACAGCAGGGGCCACGGAGGGGATCTGGTGGTGCAGGGCTCAGCGCCTGCAAAGAGCTCCCACGCCGTCATCAGAGAGCTCTGGGACCCCAAGGGTTTCAGGGGGGCTCCAGGCAAGATGAACCTACAAAACCTGCTCAGCAGCCCAGTGCTGAGACAGGACTGAGACCCACCTCTTCATTCCCCATGGAGCTCCTGCTCCATGTCCTCAGGCCCTGAACGCCCAGGGAGCCAGAGCAGCTTTTCGGGACANTAACAGGCAGGGCTACAGGCACACCAGGGGTCCGGGGAAACACAGGCAGGGCGAGCAGGACATAGGGGCACTACTACTGGCAGGGACCATACCAGGACCTTCATGCTGTCTTTCCCTGGCTGAGGATGCAGTCGGTGCAAGCTGTGTTTATACAGGGCATGTACAGCTGTAATTATAGGCACGATGTTATGATAACAGGAAATCCGTGCCCTGTGGAGATGCAGGCAGAGAACGGCACACACGGAGCTATCTGCTAATTGCCACCAACAAGCAGCCTTTTGTGCCATGGCAAGCTATGGGAAGAGAAGTCTCCCCTGCACCAGGCTGGAGCCCATAGCACCCACCTCCACCCACCCTGCCCAGGTCAACAGCTAAGCCATACAGACCTGCACAGACAGAGCTTGCCCCACAGCAGCTACAGGGCAAACCCACCTGCCCTGAGACACAATGGGATGGCTCTGATCCACCAGCGGCCAGGACTCAACTTCCCCACATTATAACCCTTCCAAAAGACAGAGGTTTTGTAAATTTGGTTGGCAGAGAGGAGCATGGGGAAATTGCCCCTCACTCACCCTCTGCATGTTACCCCCAACACATCAAGCTATTCTGTGATGGAGGCACAGCTCTACCTGCACCCCCAAAGGGCCAGCGAGGCAAGAGGTCATCCCTCCCCACCAGCATCACTAAAGGCTTTCCTACCTTTTTGATCTTCCCACTCCGTGTGCCCGCAAAGACGACGGTTTGTCCTCTGTAGTCATAGGCAGCCACCGAGGTCATGCCGTCCTCCTTATCCACAAAGAGCGGGGTCCCCTCGATGGTGACAGTTCCTCCCAGCGGCTGGTTAAAATCCTGGCCGCAGAAATTGTCGTCGATCTGCAGCGGCTATCAGAAGAAAACAGAGAAATGAGCTTTTTGCCAATGCTTTTTACATGCTGGACTTCTGGAATTCCCATCAGTCATCTCCCACCTCCACCCCATCAGCTACAGCAGCTTTGGCAGCCCCATCCCTTGCCTTCCCTGTCCCAGCCATCCCACCTCACCAGACGAGGGAAGAGATAAGCTGATGCCTCCCTAAAATTCCCCACACGCTGATGTAACGCACTTGGGACATGGCATGCAGCCCCTCTGCATCTGAACAAGCTTTGCAGACCAAGACCAAGGCTCTCGGCCCTTTGCATCTTTACAGGACAGCACTTCAAGGCTCACTGAAAGCCAGTGCAGCACCCCTGCTCCCTCTCCACCCCTACAGATGCCCTCAGACATGTGGGATGCCGGCACAAGCTCCTCAGCACATATCCCCTCACCTTGGCCCTAGCTTCAAAAAGAAAATGGCTTGGCAGTAAGGCAGGAGGGGCTGAATCCTGCACCACAGTCTTCCCCTAGAGACAAAACACTTCCCAGCCAAGGCCATGCCAAGACAAACGGGTCAGGGCTCCTGAAACAGCCTCACTTCACATAGCAGAGCCTCCAGCAAACACGCTGCCCACCTGCCAGCCCGGTTCCTCCTCCCACAGGAATGTCTTCGGGAAATCCCCACATTTTTTCGTGCTACCTTACCCCAGACAAGGCGCCTGGCTCAGCCAGCTGCCTCCTCGCTTCAGCACTCGCCCACAGGTCTGAGAGAAGCTTTTGCAAACTCTGCCTGGGGAGAGGCAAAGGCATGGCTGCACCAGCCCCTCGGCACCCTCCGGGACCTTCAACTAGGACAGTCGCACCAATGGGCATGGCAAAAACCAGAGGGATGACCCCTGTGAAAGCTGGAATGGAAGCAGGGGAGCGGGACCAGGACCAGCTCTACAGCACTCACTCCCTCCATCGAGCATCCTCGCCCCACTGCCCTGACCTGCTGAGCAGAACGACAGACCCTGGCCACAGATATTCAGTCTGGGAGGGCACATGGGCCTCCCAGAGGTCCCCCACAAGCCAATGACCTCACGCAGTCACACAGCACCAGCAAAAGCCACCCACAGCAGCCCCCAGCACATCCCAGGCAGTGAGGGGCTGCAGCCAAATCCCCAAGGGTGGCAGCAAGCCTGGGTGCAGGAGGTCAGGCAGGTACGGCTGAGGGGGAGACAGCCTCCTCCAACCAGCCATGGGATTTTTCCGCTTCACAAGGTTCCTTATGTAACTTTGAATGTAAAGGGGAGAGAGTTTTTTTGGCAAGCAGAGGCCTCCAAATGCATGCCAGTCCCCAAGGGGTTTTAAATCCATACAGCATGTGCACAGAGCATATGGGAAAACGCTGAGCTCCTGAGCTCCACGTACACAGGGGCAGCACACAGCTCCACGATTCCCACTCTCCACTGCCTGGGAAGCGAGGGTCAGCCCAAACCAGCGCCCACCAGCAACCCACAGTGAGAAGGGAAGTCAAGGAGGGAAAACACAGCGTTTTTCCGTGCCCTGGCACGATGAACTCCCAGCCACAACGGCTTCAGCCTCCCGCAGCCATGGCAAGGCTGCTCGCCCTCCTCACCACGACACTATGCCAGCCCCAAGGGCAGCGGTCCTGCTCCCAGCTGCAGTGGGAACTCAGCACTGTGCCAGCCTTCCAGTGGGGAGGACCGGGAACAACGTCAGCCGGTCACGTTTGGCCTCCCCAGGCAGCCTGGGGATGCTGGGCTGCTTCCTCAGTTACTCTAACGTCTGTTTGTGCTGGGTGCCTGAGTCAGCACACAGCCAAAGAGAGACTCCCTGCCCCGCCTGACCTTTGCTCTTCCTTCCCTAAACTGGGGGAACTCCTCCAGCTGTGAGAGATGTGGGGATCCCCCAAGCAGGAACACGTCTCTGCAACCACAGGAGAGGGAGGAAGGGGAATTGGGCATCTCTGAGCTGGGCAGTGCCCCATTGCAAGTGCCCTCTCCTACTCACCAGTCAGCACATGCACCAAGCACCTTCCTCTGCATCACCAGGCTGGACATTTTAAAACTGCAGATCCAAGAAAATTATTTTCCCAACCACAGAGCAGGACAGGAGCGATGCTTCAGCTGATACTCAGCTCCCATCCTGGGATCCTTCAGGTGCTTTGCTGGGCACTCCCTGGCGCCAACAGCTCCCCAAGTACCTGCCCAGCACCTTCCACCCAGCCACCAGCAGTGGCAGAGAAGTTAAGGGCAATGCCATGAAGGTATTTAAGCCCTGGCAGCCCCTGGGTGCAGTTTCTGCTCTCTGCATACTCAATCTGCAGCTTCCTCAACCCCTCAGCTGCTGAATATGCAAGAGGAGAGATGTTTACGGTGTTTACTCCTCTCTGCTTTGTCTCAACAAACTCTCTGGGAAACGACAAATACAGCTGCGCTCCGGGACCACGAGGAGCGCCCGCCACTGCCGCCGCGATGCCGACATCACCTCGATAAATAATTACGCCAACAATTAGCTCATTAACAGCAAACTGCCTCGTTAGGGAAGCGCAGGCAGGCAGCACGGCGAGGTCGGGCCAAGGGCAGCAGTACGGGAGTTACAGCACCCACCAGCATCCCCAGGGGATGCGGGGAGAGGCAGGGAGGGATGGAAGGACAGAGGGACAGCTGTCACCCGGCCAGTGCCGGCAGGGACTGACACGCACCACAGCCTGCGAGGGCCAGTGACCTTGCAGCGTTGCAGCTTGCTGATGTTGGGAGCTGCAGGAGGCGTCAAGCTCTGTCTGCTTTCCCATTTGCCCAAGTGTTCGCAGGGACCAAGGCCTCAGCCCATTGCAAGCAGGGGAGGACTGTTTGTTTGGGGAGATTTGGGGTTTTTTGTGGGTTTTTTAAATTATTATTATTTCTTTTGTTTTTAACTCAGCACTTTCCTCTGGCACCCCTCTAGGCTGCCCCTGGCCCCTAGGCACTCCAGGCTCCAACCTCCACAGCGCGGCAGCCTTCTCCTCTCTCCCAGCACTAACCTGCCTCCCCAAAATAGGGTCATGGAACTGGGATTTTGCGGGGGAAGCAGCCTGCAGGAGTGCGGAAAGCGGGCCCGCGGCACCGAGTGAACGGCAGCAGGCGTCTCCTTGATGTGCCTTGTCTCATTGCCTCCCTTCAAGCCCACTTACAAAAGCAATGAGGGAGCAGACAGCAGAGGCGAGGCTCCCGCCACTCAGCATTATTAATTAGCCAGTAATTCACCAGTTAACACCATTCCAGGCTCACCCCATCCCCCTGTGCCCCCTCAGGGGCTGTGATGGAGGATGCAGGAGACACAAAGAGCCAGGGAGGAGGCAGCAGGAGGCAGGTATCAAGTGCCAGGCTGGGATGCCAGGCCTTTTGCACACTAATCATTGCCCAGGAATAATCCCAGCATGGTACAGCTTGTTAAAACCTGCATTTCTGTGGCTGCCCCTAGGAAGGATTTGGCTTATCCTGGCCCAGTTTGTCACCAGCCACTGCCTTGTGCCAGCAGGCTGGGCAGCAAGCCCCACCAAGGACTCAAAACACATTCTCTCCCCTGGGGTAGCCCAGGGAAAGCCGCTGCCCACGTCCTGCTGGCTCCTGGCACCAGCTCTGCCAGTCAAGGACTCCAGGAACCCTGAATCGCTCCCTACTGCAACATCTCCACTGCGGCTCCAACCAGCTGCCCTTTCACAGTCCTCCCAAATCAGACCCTTGTGCTCTCTTTGGGGAAGGGCACACGGAGCAGATGCGTTGAGCACGCCTGGCCATGGGCACACAGATCCCCAGTCCCGGAGCTGCACAGGGGAAGCAAAGAGCTGGGCTACAAATACCGAACTCCTCTCTTTGGTGAAACCACAAGGAGCAAAATCTCTGGATGGGCTCAGGAGTGACTTGGGCAGTGAGGCTGGTGCAAGGGAATGGACTGCACAGTCCCACAAGGTGCCTTTGATGTATGTGCAAGTCCATGCTCGGGTCTGAGTGCACCATTATAATGAGTCTTGTTCCCAAGCTGACTCTGCTTCCCATCCCTGCCAGATGACAGATCACTGGATCCCAGAGGAGGAGAGAAGGAAACAGGAGATAGGAATTCACTCTCCTCACCAGCGCCACAGAGGACCCACAAACATCTCTTGAGCTGGCTGCCCAGCCTGGCAGCCCCTCCTCCTGGCTCCAGCACCAGCTCCAGAGAAATGGAGCTGCCCCACAGCACTGGGGGATGAGCATCCCTTAGCCTTGCACTGCTAGAGGTCTGAGAGTAGAGTGTCAGCAAAGCCTCCTCCAACATGGACCAGCATCAGCTCCTTGCTGCCACGAAGGAGCAAGAGAGCTCCTGGGGCGTTTTCCATATGGATGGGGTGTAAATCTCAAGCAACTACTGACCTGAGCAATTACATTCTGCCTTCTTAAAAACAGAATTATATAAAAAGCCATGTCCTTCATTTCCTGGCCAGTCCTCACCACCAGAGATCTGTCATTGCCATGACCCACCCCAGAGGTGGCTGCATTTTATGAGGGGCACAGAAACTCTTGCCAGAAAGAGGTTACGTGCTCCACGGGGTCTGGTTTGGCTTGCGCTCAGCACAGCAAGGGGCTGAGGGCTT
The DNA here is from genome assembly GCA_013389965.1 of Todus mexicanus. Taxonomy (NCBI): domain Eukaryota; kingdom Metazoa; phylum Chordata; class Aves; order Coraciiformes; family Todidae; genus Todus; species Todus mexicanus. The sequence goes on from WEIS01068610.1 coordinate 29,250, forward strand.
GACTCACAATCCAGTCGTGCCTTTCCCAGCTCTGCCTGGCAGATGGAACAGGACATGGATAGAAAACACCACCTGGCTCCCCTGGGGGAGGGCAGCACCCTCCAACCCAATCCATTCAAAAGCAGGAGCCACCCCATCATGGCACACACCCCACAACAGCCACGTCTGCAGGACGCAAAGAGCAGCTTGAGTTCCACCTGCTCACACAGCCTGGCCACCAGGCAGCAATCCCAGGACCTTCCTATCATGAAAATGCCTCTGAAGTACACGGGGGCAGAGCCCCCTCCCCAAACCTGGAGGGCACAGTGCTGCCGGGGGGCACCAGGAGAGGCGAGCTGAGAGCACAGGAGGAAGCGGCGAGCATCTCCGCTGCCACAGCCAGCAGCTGCGCGACCCAACAGGCAGCAGTGTAACGATTTCATCATTTTCCAGCAGAATTGAATTAGTTCAAAGCCAAAATCTGATTTGCGAGCCCAGCGCTCTTGACAGCAAACCCTTTACTTTGTCAGGCAGCTGTTAGCTGTCTCCTCCGGAGCTGCGGGGAGGACGGTGGGAGGGATGGCAGAGCTGCTCCACAGGAACCCCCTACCCACCTGCCTGCTCTGCCAGGCACCCAAAACCCCACTCAGGCAGGGCTTGGGGGCTTGGGGATGGGTGCTGAGCACCAGTGAGCAGGGCTGGGGGGAGAGGGGCAGTAGCAGGGGTGTTGGAACCTCCACCAGGCCCTCCCAAATGCACACATCAGCACCCCAAAACTCCTCTCCAGCAGGAACTTACCGAGTTGATGCAGCCCAGCTCCTTATTCAAGAGCCAGGGCAGGGAGAGTTTCCCTTCCCCTCTGTAGCACGACTGGATACGCTCCTTGATCTTATCCTTGATTTTCTTCAACGTGAAGAGGCAGAGCACAGACTCCTTGGGAGGCTTAACCCTGTTTTTCTGGCCCTGGGAGAAGATGGTGAAGAGGATATCCTCCCGCTCCGAGATACCCAGGTACTTGGCCAAAGCCTTGCCAGGCTTGGTCAGATAGGCGTCCTGGATCAGGCGGTACTCGATGCCGTCCTGCACGCAGCCAATGGGGAACTCCACGTAGGAGTAGAACTTGGGGTCGTCCACACAGAGGCGGACGATCTTGGAGGTGAAAAACTGCTCCCCGGTGGAGTCAGGTGAGGTGAGCTGGGTGTCCAGCTGCAGGGTCAGGTAGTAAACAAACTGCTCGCTGCTGAAGCTGTAGATGTAGTAGATGTCGAAGGTGGGGAACTTGGAGAGCGTATCCGAGGGGATCTTGAGCTGGGAGGAGACAAACTCATCCTGATAGACAAAGCCAAACATCTCCGCGTTCTCCTCGTTGGCCATCAGCTTGCGGCTGGAGAGGGTGGGGAAGTACTCCGACTTCCCGTCAATGGGCGTCCCAATGAAGAGCTTGTTCTGCCCGTTCAGCACCTCAATGATGACCCCAGACATGGTGCCCGACTCGTTGACACTGGAGAGGTAGTGCTCCTTGCGGTGATGAGGCTCACCCAACTTGAAGAGGTCATCCAGCCGGAGGAATTGGCAGATACCCTGGGAGGCGCTGCCACAGGCGATCAGCCTGTTCCCCGAGTAGTCCACCAGCAGCAGTTTGTTCACGTTGTTGGTGGTGACCAGCCCGTGTGGGCAGGACTGAACACTGGGCGGAGGGTAACACTTCTCATTGTCCTCCACAGGCCCCGTCACGTGGGTCCGCAGGAGCGTGAGGTTATTGGAGAGCTTGTAAATCCGATTGACAGCCCCCACATAGACCTCCCCGGTTTTGTTGTGGACCACCAAGTGCGTCAAGCTCCAGTCTGAAACCGGGAAAGTCCTAAAGGGAGACTTGGGGCTGCCTTCCGCCAGCGGTAGCCAGGTGCTCCCCAAGAGCAGCAAGGTCCAAACGTTAATGGACAAGTGGTGCTTGAGCCAAAGGAGCCACATTGCAGCAGCCTCACATCCAGCCAAGGCCATGCCCAAACCCAGCCACAAAATAAATAGAAACAAACCCAAACTAAAGGGATGAGGGAGGGAGGAGGAGCTAACAGGACACAGTCTCCTCTGCTTCCGCTGTGCTCGGCATTCAGGGCATCGTGGGCACAGCCAGTCCGGTCAGCCCTAGAGGGAGAGAGACAAGAAGAACAGGGTTAGGAGGCTTTCCTGCATGGTGTCAAGCCCGTTCTACCCCACCCAGTAGAGACTCTGCCGCTTCAAGCCTTTCCAGCAGGCCTAACAACATGTCCCCCGCCACCTCCTGCCACCATGGAGGAAGATGCGTCCCCGGTGTGAGATACTAAGGACAGTGCACAGTACTAAGATTGTTGCGCACAGCGTGACCCAGTCAAGGAGCAGCCACGCTTTGTCTCACCATCCATCTCAACCACCAGCACCACCAGCCAATGGCTCCTCTCAAGGGACACCACCCTGCCCTGGATCCCTACCCAAGCCCCCTCAGGAAGAGCAGCAGCCACTTGAGCACGCCTGCAGCCGCTGGCTGGACCAGAGGCACGTCTCCGGCAGCCTCACGGCGTGCTCCGGCATACCCAGCGCATACAAATGCCTTGGCGGGGAGTAGCTGGCCCTGACCTGCTTTTAAGACCACCAGCAGCAGCAGCACTGAAGCATTAGCCAGGGATGGCTGCTAACAAACCTCGAGAGGAGCCTCCTGAGCTGCTGCCTCTGCCCCGCTCCATCACTGCACTGCAATCAGATACAAAAACCCAGTTTGGAGCAAGCACAGCCCAAGCCCTGACACAGAGTGGGATCTCGAAAGCACCTTTTAAAGGAGCTGGGAGAGCCAAGAGCCCTGGCACGCTGCCTGCCGTCCCTGCCACCTGCTGGCCTGACAAATCCCAGGAGGGCCGTGGGCAGCAGCAAGCGGGTGCGGCAAGAAGAACGTCCTTCTGGCATTTATATGCATTAAGAAACGCAAGGCCAGCTATGAGGCAGTTGGCTTGAGAGGCTCTGGAGGAACGAGGAGGCACACGCAGGGAGGACGGAGAGCTCTGCCTGCTGCTGTGCTATGGCAGGGGCTTGCCAACACGGAGCAGCAAAGCAGCAGCGAGCCAGCCAAAAACCCCACACCAGTGTGATCTTTGCATCCCTGGCAATGCAGAGGAGATGGCCACAGATAACCGATGCAGACAGCTCTGCCCTCCATCCCTGCTCAGCAGCCCCTCTGTTACAGCCTCGTCCCTGTCTTCTCCATCCTCCCTCCCTCAAAGGCACCAGCACCCTTGGGTTAAGGTGGGGTTGTGCAAACCCCCCTTGCCAGCACACAGCCCATCCCACTGACACTGTCACCGTCACAACCCATGCACCCAGGGAGGGACTGTCACTCCCAAGGTCCGCAGCTGGGACGTGAGCTCAGCCCTCGGTTCCCCACCCCAGCCACCACAGATAAGCCACTCGGGAAGCAAGCAGAGGAGGAGAGGCTCCTGCTCCTTAACGCCTGTCTCTGACTCAGCCCGGGGCACCTGCTGGAGGATCCCCACAGGGAGTGGCACAGGGAGGAAATATGGCCCACGGTGACTGCACAGCTCTGACGGCATCTCAGGCTGGGCAGGGCGTCATCGGAGGGCAGCCGCTGAGCACACCACGATGGCAGGGCTGTGGCAGCCAAATGGCTACCCCAGAGCCCGGCAGCCTGCTCTGAGCAGGGCTGTGTAACCTGCCAACCAGGCCCCACACAAACCTCAGGGGACTGCATCGTCACCAGGGCAGCAGCTGGGCGGTATGGGTACCCCAATATCACATATAGCATCCTTCAAACCTGCTGCCCCCCTTCCCAAGCCACAGAGCCAGCCAGGGAGAGACCTGAGGAAAGGGAACGACCTTTTTGCCACTCCCAAATGAACACGAACCCTCTGGCCGTCTTTGCAACCCTGCAAACTCCACTGGGACCCTGGGCAAAGCTTCGATATCACTTCTCTGCAGATCTGCCACCTCCACCAGCTATCGCCTGCCCATGTACTCACCATCCTGCTGCCCCCTTCCATCCTCCAACACATCCAGCTCCAAGGCAGTAGCCTCGAGGGAGGTTTGGCCAACAGCGTACAAGCAACACTGAGACCAAAGTCAGGTGCCACAAAGCTCTGTGGGTGTGGAGACAACCAAAGCATGAAGCCACCAGCCCTGGAAATCATCCCCATGGTCCTCATCACCAATTCCTACCACCTTTTCCAACACTGGGAGCCTTCTAGCAAAGAGCACAGAGCCTCACCACTGTCGGGGCAAGCATAGGGACAGCCACGCTGCCCCGCACCTTCATTTTTACAAGCTTATCAGCAAGAGCCTAACCACAAGCACCCCAGATCAGAGCTTATTAGCCCCAAACCACACGGAGCCACGGGACCAAGCTGTGCTGTTGGCACAAACCCACCGGTGAGCTCTGAAAGCCGCCAGCCCAGCAGCCGCAGGCAGTGCGGTTTCCTGATGGGTTGCCAGAGAGAGGTTTCCTACCCCAAGAAACCAGCACGGCTCTCACCAAGTCACCGTGAACCACAGGGCTGAGCCCCTCCAGGAACAACCCAGCCAGTTGCCCTGCAAGGAGATCACCATCGACAGAAAACCCACACGCCAGTGACATGCCACAGGGAGGAGGAGCGGGGAAGACAGTGGAGGTGAAACTGGGAGCTCAGTACAGCAAGGGGATGCCAGTCAGAGCATCGCCCTGCCATGACGGGTGAGCAGGACAGGGAAGTCACTTTCTTGATGTGTTTCAATGATTCATCGTTTCTATTTCAGCAGGAGAACTGGAGGTCAGGCTGCTGCCACAAAACAGGGCTAGAAAGCCCAACAGACAATTCCCAAATTAACGTAGGAAACTACTACTCAGGAGCTGGAACGAGAGCAAAGCGAGGCAGAGCTGGGGCAAGCCGAGAGCAGAGAAATGACACTCAGCAGCACTCCTCTGAGATTTCTGCTCCTAAATATACTTTAGCAGCAACATCAAGTCACATCCTAGTGACTTGACATCAGGGGTGAGTTTGTCCAGTCCTGCTTAAAACCATCAGCAGTGATTATCAAAAAAAAAA